>JAVJIF010021096.1:0-65000 GCA_038442645.1 Agave tequilana
GTGGCTATTGTTTGGCTAATGTTCATTGTCAAGTGCCCAAGTCCCAGTCTTGTGACTACTAGATTTACTGAAAAATCAGCTGGCAACAGCCTCAATTTTGTACCTCCTCATTGTAACTAGATTTAGTAATTGAAGCCTACTAACTAACATTGAGCAATGATGATGTGAATAAATCTCTTTTTAGTTTTAGCTCCTCACAATAATAATGCAAATAAAGTTGGTAGATGGACCCATTGAGTAGAATATCAATCAAACTACCATATAGTCCAAAAGTTATGAAAAGATGATAATTTTTTCAGTGTGAGTGATCCAAGGAAGACCATGGTGAGGATTTTTCAGGCTTCTCTTTATTCCACCATTGAAGTGAAATCCCCTTCAGCATGCACCAAACAGAATCAATTGAAGTGGGGACATGTTTCAGGCTAGCTTAGATCCACCAATGAGCTAGACTTGAAAGAGATCAATGATTTTTTGGGCCTAATTCTTACAAGAACTTTGTGAAGCTACTTTACCTAGCTAAAAAAAATTTCCATTCCTCTCTCCTTTTCAATGTTGCACACACTCAAGACTGAACAGTTTGGTCCTTCTAAGCTAGCTACTAATAGTGACAAGCTCTCCTTTAAGTTTCACATCTTTGCTTACCATCTGGCATATGTACTCATGCCTATCATTGACCATCAAAAACTTGATAGAGTGTTGAAAATTAGGTAAATGGATGTATTCCTTGTAGACCCTTTGTTATGTGCACCCCAAAAATTTGACCATATCAATCACATTATATCTGATGTGGTAATTAACATTCTACTCGTTAGCGTGCATAAAACAATTTAGGTCCTTAACGGCCAGGTCAGGTAGGCTACTCAAAAGTGTAATCTAAATCATACGTCGTTGGTTTTATTCTAATTTTTATATTAAAGTTCATTACTCTTTTATTTTACTTGGATATAATTATATTTACACACGAGTATCTCAACATTATTCCTAGTAACATTGTAAACATCTTACTCAGACTGGATTACACCAGTGGGCCAAAAGTTTTAAGCCGGTTTAACTAGTGCTCTAAGGGAGGAGAAGCTTCACTCCCACTTCAACTACTAAAAGCATGTTTACATTTCTTACTTTATATCCTTTTTTATCTCTTAGTTTTCCCAAACCATGTCACCTTCCATAGTAAGTGTTTTCATGTGATCTCATTATTTTTTTTCTTGAGAGTATACTGTGATCCCGGGAGGTCTTCTGCATTTTATTAATAAGAGTTTAATGAAAATAATCCAGAAATACATAATCCTTTCAATATTTGGTGCACACATATGCTGCAGGTGAAAGAAATAACAGTATAAGTGAATTACGAAAATGTAAAAAACATGCAATCTCATTATTGATATAATTAAATCTTACTACTTAGGTTTGACTTAGTAGTATAACTAAAAAGTAAAATAGGTTATGACTTATGAGCGAATATCTCCACTGTAAGAATAAGCTACGGTGTTTGTTCCATTAATATTGTTAGGAAGCAAAGATAGAACTTCTTTGTTCTGAATGCGTCCTTAACAAGTATCTTAATTAGATATTAGGGCCATCTAAAATATAAAATGACATTGCACTAGTTATTTACCAAACCCAAACATATTATGAAGTGCTACAATCCCAAGTAAAACTAAAAAGTTTCTTTTGGTAAAAAGAATCCTATGATGAAATCCCAATTTGGGAAATGAAATAGGACATATCAAGGGAAAGTTTTCTGAGGGTCAAGTGGGGCCTTAGCCCAAAGACATATCAAGGGAAAGTTGCCAGTAGTACACCTCTCTCGAGTGAAATTTGTTGGTGTGAAAAATTAAAGAAGATGCACCAAGACTTGTACATCTTGGTATTGTGCTGCTTTCCTAAATTTAGAGATCCTTAGGATTATATTTGGGAAGTTAATGGGAATGGGCAACCACAGGGCAAAACAATTGGTACAGTTTTCCCCCACACTACAGCTAAGCATCTACCAATCACAAAAACAGGCCAAGCACCAAACACCTACATACACATTTGTCCCTTAGAAACCCCCCTCACCACCTCTTATCTTATTATAAATACCTCATGGAACCTCTCTCTCTCTCTCTCTCCCCCCCCCCCCCCCCCCCCCCCCCCCCCCCCCCCCCCCCCCCCCCCCCCCCCCCCCCCCACCCCCACCCCCCACCTCTTTCTCTCTCTCATTTTCTTTCTGCTTTATCTTCACTTCATCTCTTTTACTTTCTTATTCTTCTCTCTCCTCTTTCAGACAGGCAATTTTTTTGTTAGAGGAGATCTCAGGCATGGATTCAGTATAAACTTAGGGTTTCTTCCATTGAGCCACCACTAGGTTTTATCTCTCTCCCTCTTTTACTCTTTATTGTGGTTCTTGTTTTGATTATAGGGTTTTACTCAATATTCTTTTGGTATTAGTCCAAGAAATCCATCTTGGTCATAGATATTTGTGTGTCGGGTTGCGAAAATCGCCAAAGATCTCTGTACTTTCTCCTCCCTTTTTACAAGAAATTCTATTTGATTTTTCTTTAAAAAAAAATTTCTATGTATAAAATTTGTTTTTCTTGGATGGATTCTCGATGCTCTATGCTCAGGTGCCGGAGAAATCCTGCAGTGGCCCCAGCGCCGCCCGTCCACGATAGTGAAACACCTCGTGGCCATAAGTGGGGACTGGGAAGCCGTGCATGGACATGGAGATAGATCTCATGGTTTTATTTATTCCTTCTCTATTACAATGATTTTACTTTTGATCCAAAAGCCTAGAGATGTGCTATTTGTGGTCGTCATTTTGTTATATTTAGCAGTTATTATGTTAGTTTAATCTTTCATTTCTTTTGTTTTGCTTAATTGCAATAGATATCTACATATTTCTTGTGGGAATCGTCTTCTTGAAGGAGGAATGGAAATAGCCTGCAATTAATACTATCGAGTTTCGAATGTGTCACAAAGATTTTGGAATCAGAATCAATATCAGTTTTATCTCTTTATCCTTTTATTTCATCTGGCTAATTTCCCTTTCCTCCCTTTTCTTTCTTTAATTTTTTTTGATAATTTTTGGGATAGAGATCGTTTGGTGAAGGTAATGCAATTACAGTCGGTGTTTGCGGGTGTAGCATCATCAAGATTCACAAAGATTAGATCACCCCACGAAATCATCGTATGAGAATCTTGATGATGCTGCATCAGCAATAAGCGACTATTATCTGCTGCAGATCCAAGTCTCTTCGCTTCTCTAATGTCTCCTCTAAGGTAATTAAGTGCACCCCATATTCTTCTTATGCTACATTAATGGCTGTTTCATTTTATCTTGTTAGATCTCATTACACATTGTTTTTCTTGTATCGTATTTGTCCTTTAGGGTCAAGGAGTGGTGATTGCTGAAGGACATTATGTCCCATGACACATTACTTCTTGTAAGTGTTGATTTTTAGATAGTAAAACACTCTCAAGACCTAATTTTTCTTACTAGCTACAATGAGAAAAACATAGGAAAATCTAACATTTCTTCAAGTTAATTTGATTGATTCGTCTACAAGTTCAATTTAATGTTCTAATTTTATGTCAAGTTCTCATTCTTTGATCAGGCTTCAGATTTACATTATCAATAAGAGAGAAATTACAGCGGTGGAGTGAGAAATATCCCCTTTAGAGGTAATCTAATGATGCACAATCATTAATCGTTCCGTAATATCATGCCACTGAGTAGCTTATACTACTCTTACACCTTTGATCTTATCATGTCAAAAATCTCATAGTTATCTTGTGCTGATTATGTCTATTCTAAGGTTAAAATTTTTGTGTTTATGATTATGCAATATGAAATTCGTTACAAATAACCGTTGTCGATCAAGTGATATCTGCATCTAGCATCGGATTTATTTGTATTACGCTCTTGAACATCTTCAACATGCATCTTAGTTAAGTTAAGGACTGGTTAACCAATTATATTACGCTAAATGGATTGAAAGATGTTAAGCTCTAATTAAACAAGTTGGATTACAAAGTAATTTCCCATAATCTTCTGTAAATTTTGAGAATTACCATTTCTGTTATTTAAGAGGGGGCTAGCCAGACCTTTAGTGCTAATCAACAAGCACAAAATCTCCATGTTGTTCTTGATTATCATCGAAGGATGCAGATCCCAGAAAACAATCGTGAAGTTCTAAGAATACAGCGAGAAAAAAAAAATTTGAGGAAAAAAAATTTTTGATGGAAAAATAATAAAGCAATAATTAATAACTGAACTCTCCATAATCGGTGTATCATTGCTTCTCAGGAAAATATGTTAGCAGAGGCAGTACCTTGCTCACAATCTCCCAGTCATCTCTCTGCTTCTGGCTAAAGATGTAACCTCTCTTTCACACACACTTAAAGCGAACACATGAAGTTCAGGACCACAATATTGCAAGATCTTCGTCCCCTCTTCCCTACAAAGACTCTCTCACTTAGTCATGAGTAGGGACCTATTACCAGCCCCTTATGATTTCTTTTTTGTGCCACTCTCCCTCTTGACAAAAGGCCCACCAAATTCACATCACTTGACAGGTAATGGTAAATATATTTCTAGCAAACTGTTGATTATTATTTTGACGGCATATATATGTTACAAGAGTGTTACACATAAGTTATGGCTACTAACATAAGTATGCTCTTCGGAGATCTTGACTATAATTATTGGTTAATTATGAGGCTTTAAGATAATGAATGGCATACTTATTTATTTGATTTTCCTTTATAATTAGTATCGAAGTGACCATATAATATTAATAATTGTTTATCTATTTTCTCTTTTTAGGAAAAAAATTGTTGAGCTATTTATCTGACTATTATTAGGAAACAGTCTAATTGGAGAGAAAAAAATCTTCTAGGTCTTTCCCATCAACTTTTGCTTTTTCCCTTTTTTTTAAATCAACTCTACCGACTAGCTTTTGGACATCCTACATCTTTATTTATTTGTGCAGTCAATTTGAAAATTAAATAGATATCTGTATTTCTTCAAATGCACCAGTGCTGATCAAATATAGAGAACATCATATGGCTGTAGTAGTCTCAACTTGTTGCAAGATGCCTGCTCAAATTTGAGGCAGAACAGACTTAATCTAATAACTCACTTGTCTGGTTACACTTCTTCAGACATAGGAGTGGCAATAAATAATGTTCAAATAGAAATAATATGTGAGAAGATAAGAAAGAAAGTCGACGGATCATGTATGATATGGAAATTTTGAATGGTAAAAAGAATATTAATTTTTTTATTTTTATCTAATTGCCATATCTCAAACTGGCACAGTCACACGTATAAATCCTCTTTCATCCATGCACCTCTTTCAATTCTTTTCTAAAATTGGGAGAGGCTGCATTCTCTCACCTCTCAGTTTAGCACATTACTTTATTCTTCCTACAATTAGTGTATGTATTGATACTGATTATTGATATTGCTAATTATGAGTTTTCTGTTAGCAATATGCATGGATTCAGAAAACACATTTTCTTTTTTTAACGAAAAAGATTTGAGTTGTTTTACAGAGATGGGTGTATGTATTGAGATCTTCCTATAATCTTTTCAAATTGATTATTGTTATGGAATAAATATTCAAATAAAGTCATCATCAAGAAGCTTGGATTAAAAGTTGAATATGAAACAAGGCAAAATTGCTATATCATTCTCTTAATTAATCTCGGGCATAAACTAATACAAGTTGTTTCTTGGTACTATTTCTATCTTTTTCCTTTTCTTTTCATGGCTGGCTGCAGTAGTGCAGACTTTGATTAGTTTCAGCGATCTGGCCCCAGTTATGCGATAAATGGTGTAACGTAATAATTCGCTTCTCTCATTATAAAATTTTTCTGTGTCATTTGTATAGTAGGTTAGATGAAATGGTACCTTCATAAATGGTTAGAATCTCTTAAGACTTCAAATCTCAAGTTCTTGCTAGTATACCATTTTCATTAATAGTACTAAAGAGATCATTTTGCTGCATCCTGACACTTGAAAATATTTTCTGCTAGTCCTTAAATATTTTGAGTTTCTACTGGTCCTTAAATTATGAACAGTACCTGGAGGCTCAGCTATAGCCATATTTGATAACGGTGAATTAATTAGTGACGATCTTTTTTGTTTCATTTTCTTTTTTATCCCCTCATTTGGGTGAGTAAATTTGAAGAGTTTTAGGGAAATTAAACCTGATTAATTCTCATTGAATCTGAGATTTAGGGAGAGGTGCAATGCACTGCACACAATATTCGAGAGAGATTTCACAGAGACATGCAATCTGGACGAAAGGTTGATCATGCTTGTCAGGGACCTGGCCTACTGGCCCCACATAATGGGGGACAACCCATTTGGGTACCTTGTGTAGGTTTTATCATTGGGCCTAAGGACCATCATCCCCTCTGTGATTATTGGGGAATCTCTTGCGCATAGAAAGCCCTAGAGTTTGTCCCTCCATAGAAGCCTCTAGAGTCCGTCACTCCGTCAATGTACACAAGCCTCTCTCTCTCTCTCTCTCTCTCTCTCTCTCTCGCGCACGCGCGCAAAGTAAAACACCTCTTTTGACAGCTAGAATTAGCTCAAGAGTTATGTCAAGGGCTTGTTTAACTGTTGTAAGTGACCGTAAGTTGTAAGTCGTAAGTGATAAACTCTTTTACAGTTGTAAGTAAATTTTACGAAAATAAGTTTTATGGTGTTTGATTGGTAAGGTGAAATTGTAAGTGAGAAAGTATATTGTGTTTTACAGTATTTGCTTAGTAATGTGTAAGTCGTAAGTGAAAAGTTAAGTACAAAACTAATTATTTGGTAATTTAAAGATACTAAATAATAAAAATAATAAAATATTAAAAAAGTAAATATTTAAAATATTAAATATTTAAAATAAATAATAAAAATAGTAAATATTGAAAATATAAATATTAAACTACTAAAGAATTAATAATAAAAATAATAATATTAGATTACTAAAATATTAATAGTAATCTAATATTAATTATTAAAAATACTATGTAATGCAATCTAATATTAAATATTATTAATTCAATAATTAAATTCCAAAATTAAAAAATTAATTTTAATATTAAAATATTATTAATTTTATATCTAGTAATAAAAAAAGATTCTAATAATAAAAATTATTAGAATAACTAAAAAATTTTAATCTAATAATTAAATTTAATCTAATAGTTAAAAAAGATTTCTCAAAATTTAAAAAAGTTATCTAATAATAAAAAATATTAATCTAATTTCAATTAACTGTCTGCAATACAGATTTACATGAGCACAAAATTAATTGTTTGTGCTGTAAGTGAGATTTGTAAGATCATAAAATTAATTGTTTAGACGGCAAGTAGGTTGTAAGTGCATTTTACGCCTTACAGCACCAAACAAACACTACAAGTGGTTTTGTTGCAATTACATTTTACCACTTATGAGCTAATTACTAGAAACAAACAGGCCGTAACTCTCACAAACAGGTGAAATTTAACAACAATAAGAGTGTAATGATGATCCTAGGTTACCTGATCAACACTACCTTAAAAATTAGCCAAACCTATCTTACTCTAAAGTTATTGATTCCACTAAAAAGTTAGAAGTATTCTCTCTTCTGCTTTTCTCTCTCTTAGTTCCTAAGTTCTACTAAATCTAGCTCTAATGAAATAGCCAACACAAACTTAAATGTTAACTCTTTTATTATATACTTCTAAAAAAATCATAATTTGATTCCCTAACCCTCGTTGTTAACATCAAAGTTTTGTCACGACTATTTATATAACTATGATCCGAGGTGGTACAAAAAACTTGCTTGCCTTGCCAAATGGGATTCTGATCTAAATAATAATATTATTGGAGAGTCTAGTACTATACAATCCATCGCCCAGAAAAAAAATGATGTAACCTGACCTCCAAATTTCTTGATGGAACTGAATGCCATTTTTTATTAATACCAGCCTTGAGTCAATAGTTTACGACCTAAAAATCAGAGTTCTTGCATTATGTAGTTCTTTTATTGTTGTTCAAGTAGTAATTAGTTTCCTATCTCTTATCTTTTGTACCTTATTGATTTCTTTTTATACTCTTGTAGTTCTGTTTCGTTCCATTATCTTCTCCTTAATGAAACATGGGGCATATTTTTTTTTGGTAGTGAAAGAAGAGAGAAGAAGATAGGGTGAAGAGACAATGAAGAGAGGAAGAGTGTCTTTCCTTCTTCCAATCAAATATGTTTGTTTTGACAGAATTGGAAGACTCCTCTCTCCCTTCCGTTTGATTTGGAAGAAGAGACCACTTCTCTCCCTTCCAAACGGAAATGTTATTTGGTTTGCACATGGAAATAGAAAGAAGAGAGAGTGTGAGCATCCCATGATGAGATTACTCACATGGTGCCATTGTGAGAAGAAGAAAAAGTGTTGTTGCTGCTGCTTCGCTGCTTTCTTCTGGTGCTGCTGGCTCTATTGCTGCTGCTCGTGCTTGTGGCTGTTGCTGCTCGCTCCTACTTGTTGCTGCTCACTGCTGTTGCTGCTCTGCTACTGCTGCTTTCATATATACACTCTCACAAATTCCTATTAAAAGGAATATTGGTGTACACTTTCACCAACATTGTCATGTATAATACAATCTCATAAACAGTCTCAAATACAGTCTCATACACTTATACACCGACAATTAGAAGTAATCATGTGAGAAATATCCAAATACGCACACAAACACACGTGCGCGCGCACAGACATTCTCATATATAATACAATCTCACACTTATACGCACAAATCAGCAAAAACCTTGTGAAGGCAGTCAAATTCAGTTCTTACATAATCAAGTCTTGTTTCTACATTACAAATTCTGATTCACTGCTTATTGTACAATCTCATATCCAACATACACTCTCCACTACATACAATCTCAAATACAAAAATTACACTCTCAGCCACATTTTAAACGTTGTCATGTTACAGTTTCAAACACATTTCGAAATACACAAAATATAGATGAAAATAAAGAATCCTCACTGATTGGTTACTCGTTATTTGGAGATTCTCATTTTGATCAGAATAGGAGCTCATTAGGGTACTATCCTGTAAAGAACAAATAACCATAAGTTATGAATATTGATATTAGCTAGCAACGAGGGTTAAATCAAGTACCATCCTCTGTTAATAGCCAAAATTTATCTCCTTGCAAATTTGCTGGTTAATTCAAATTCGTTGGCTGCATAAAGTGAGAGTGCATGTTGCTTAAAAATTGACAAATACAAGACACATTAAACATGCAACAGATTAGAGAAATAATTGAATACTTGAGTCCTGGTCTATTTACAGTAAAAAATATTTATCTTTATCATTGTCTATAAGCCCCTAAATTTATGAAAAGATTTGACCATTATATACTTGTGTTAATGCCAGTTAAAAGACATGAAGTAAGAAACGGAGTTTCTCATGATTGGCCTCACACTTGTGGAATAGCACTCCTACTTCCATTCCTTTCAAAAAATGAAAGAAGGAACAAAATGAAAGAAGCACGCGGTGTCAGCTTGAAGATATATAATTCATATCGACAATGTCAGAATTTACAATCGCATGTGCACTAGGTTTCTTTTGTAAAAGAAAACATGAACTCCTACTTCTACAATGGTTTTCATGGCTGAATTCAGACTCAGTGTGCTTACACTCGTGAGGTTTATAACATCAAATTGTTTGCTCTCTGATTCATTAGAATCACATGAATACCTTCCGAATTACCATGTCCCTCCCAAGTGTATGATGCCAGAGCCAATCGTTGGCTACAATAAGAACACATAACTATACAGTCAAAGGAGTTAAACTAATTATTCTCAGTTTGAGCCCTTTGACAGGCCTTCATAAATTAAAGTTTGTTTGAGCCTAATAATTTTATGGCTTATCTCCCATCTTTCATCCTTCTCTGTTAGCTAGACCAGAATTGTATCAAAACTTTGAATAATAAGTTTGATCATTTTTTGTTAAGCAGCAATACAAGAATTGGAAACATGAGATGATCACCATGGGTTTGAAATTTGTAATCAAACATTTTCCAGGGAAGACTTTGTATTGAAGTCAATGAACCTTCTCTTAGCAAGCTGTGGACAAATTGTTCTCTTTGCTATTCAAGACTTTAAAGGATATCAAAGCTAAAAGTTCCAACAGTTTTAGATACAATCTTAAAATGATTGCACTGAATGAACTTCCTTCTTGTTTCCTGTTAACAATAAGAAAAAAAAAGCCTTGGAGAATTGAAATTGGATATAAACAAAGGTATTGATGTTAGAACTAAGATGTTAAAAAATCTGCAGAGGTAACTTTCCAAGAGCATATTCCAAATGTCACCATAAAGGCAAGAGAAAGATACATTTAGTACAGTGATGCTTCATTAATATTCAAAAAATATTCTCAGCTTCCAATATGAACCACAATAAAAAAAACTATGAATAAAGATATGGACACGTTTCTGGTGTTATCGGACTAGCAAAAAGATTGAATAAGAAAGGTTGCACGTCATAAGGGTCTCCGCACCTCCATGATTGAGCAGTAATACTCCAAATACTCCAACTTTTTCATTACCAGCAAGGAGTGTACTCTATGTGTCTTCAGTTTTAGAGGTCATCACTACTTCAGAAGCTGATAAATGCATCTCAAACGCTTGCCTATGACTGGACGGTGTACCATGCCATCCTGAATAAATTGGCAATTGATGCTTTCTTTAAACAAGATGCTCTATTCCAAGCACCCATGTGTGTTGAAGCAGTAGGCTTCTAATGTAAGAGATGACAAGTATAAAGAGAGGCAGATAGCAATATAAGTTAATAGAAATAAAGAGAACAGCACATCAGTATTTAACGTGGTTCGGTCAATGTGACCTACGTCTACGGAAAGAAGACAGCGAATAAAATTCACTAATCAAAAGGGGAGAATACAAGAGATTACAACTCAAATCTCACTCACGCAAGCCCAATGAAACCCAACTCAATAGAGCTTAACAAAAGGAAGATAAATGACAAAAGAAAGGAGAGGACAATACAATATTTAGCAACTCTCTCTTCTCACTTCCTTGCTCTTGAAATCTTATGCAATGTGATGCCTATTTATAGGCAAAACTTCTAAACTCTTCCATTACTTCATCCTACACATACATCAAAATCATAAGGTGGTTAAGATCTTCATAGGGTGGCTATGATCTTCATAGAGTGACTATTGATGACTTTTAGGGTGGCTAGAGATTTTGAGAAAAGGTCTAAGATTATGGTTTGGTTTATTCATTAAAGAGATATCAATAAATCTCCATTTTGTCTTGAATGAATAACAAATTTCTCCACCTTAACTTAAACTGTATCAAGCGTCCTTCGAATTCTTGATGTCTTCTCTTGCCTTGACGAGCTCAACCTTCACCACTTTGAATACCAAACAGTTCGGATAGTACTCGAACTTGCGTGATGGTACGGGCTTTGTCATCATATCTGTTAGATTATCTATAGTACCAATTTTCTGTCCCCTGGGCGACTTCACTAACTTCCATGTTTGGTTCTTGTGAAGAGATTTCATCTCTTCAGCCATAGCAACAGTTCATTCTGCAGCTTCATCAGAACTAATAACCTCATTGTAGGTGAGAGGCTCTGAAATCTCAATAGATTCTGTCACACATAGAGCATAAGTGACTATATCTGCATAGGCGTATCACTTGGGTGGACGGATCTGCCTTCTTTCTCTCCCGATGGTATTACTGTACTGTTACTCTTGTAGTGTATCATCACCCGAAGTTGAACCTTGAGCTTTATCGACTGGTTCAACACGAGTGATCTCCTGCACTCCTTCTGTAATTTTGCTCTCAAGCTCCACCTGCTTACTTGCTTCCTCTCCTGAACCTGTAATATCAACAACAGACTCCTTTCTCGATTAAAGCATGTAATTTTCATCAAAAGTAATATCCCTACTAATAATAAATTTAGGTGACTTAGGATCAGGACACCACAACTTGTATCCCTTCACCCCAGTAACATAACCAAGAAATATAGCTTTCTTTACCCTAGGTTCAAGCTTACCATCATTTACATGAAAATAAGTAGGGCAACCAAATACTCGCAAATGAGAGTAATTAGTAAGGGTACCAGACCATACCTCTTCAGGAGTCTTAAAATCAATAGTTGTAGAGGGAGACCGATTTACCAAATAGCAAGCTGTATGTACTGCCTCGGCCCAAAAGCATTTTGATAAACCAGCATTAGAGAGCATACACCAAGCTCTCTCTAACAGTGTCATGTTCATCCTTTTTGCAACTCCATGTTGTTGTGGTATGTATCGAACTGTACGATGCCACACAATTCCTTCATTTTTGCAGAATTGATCAAACTCTATAGAACAGAACTCCATTCCATTATTGGTCCTGAGGCGCTTCACCTTCTTTCCTGTTTGCTTTTCAATCATAACCTTCCACTGCTTGAAGGTAGCAAACACATCGCTCTTATGCTTAAGAGGATACGCCCAAACTTTTCTGGAATAATCATCAATTAAAGTCAAAAGATAACTAGCTCCACCTTTTGATTGAACCTGAGAGGGACCTCAAACATCTAAATGGATGTAGTCTAAGGTGTTTTTAGTCCTGTGAACACCAATACCAAAAGAAACTCTGTGCTGCTTGCCAAAAACACAATGTTCACAAAAGTCATGCTTTTCTGTTTTCTGACCACAAAGCAAATCTTGCTTATTCAATACATGTAGTCCTCTCTCACTCATATGCCCTAACCGTATATTCCACAAACAAGTGGTATCTTAGTCTGGGTCCTCTGACATTGACATAGCGACATCACCTGTCACCGTGCTACCTTGAAGGATATAAAGGGTATTCGCCTTCTTTCTTTTCATCACAACAAGAGAGCCTTTGCTAACTCTCAAAACTCCACCTTCAGCTGAAAACTTATAGCCGTTGGAGTCAAGGGTGCCAAAAGAAATTAAATTTTTCTTCAAATCCGGCACATGCCAAACATTACTCAACGTTCTAACAATACTGTCATGCATCCTAATCTTGATTGACCCAATACTAATCATCTTGCAGGACATGTTATTTCCTATTAAGACATTACCACCATCAATTGGCTTGTAAGTCACAAACCAGTTCCTATGGGGACATATATGATAAGAACAACCTGAATCAAGAACCCACTCATCTCGTGAACGGATATCAAAGACGGTAACTGAAAGAAGCTCATGTGATGTGGAGCCTTCTTCTGTAACACTAACAACCGAAGATTTCTCATCTTGAGATTTCCTCCTTACATCTTCTTTTTCTTTGAGCTTAAAACAATCTTTTTTATAGTGTCCAAACTTATGACAATAGTGTCACTCAACATTTTTCTTAACCTAGATTTAAATCTAGATTTTTCTCGACCCTTGTCTGTACGACCACGGACGAACAAGCCTTCAGCTTGATCCTCACTTTCTACAACTAACACTTTTTGTCTTAACTCTTTAGAATGTAAAGCTGATTTTACATCTTCTGAAGAGAGTATCTCTACCATAGACTATACTATTAATAAAATTTTCAAAGGAGGTAATGAGCATAATAAGATGAGAGCTTGATCTTCTTCATCTATTCTAACATCAATATTTTTTAAATCCATAAGAATTTTGTTGAACTCATCTAAGAGGTATTTAATTGGCGTACCTTCCTTCATGCGAAGGCTGAAGAGGCGCTGCTTCAAATAGAGCTTGTTGGTCAGGGACTTTGTCATATACAAGCTTTCTAATTTGAGCCACAAACCGGTAGTGATATCTTCATCGGCAACCTCCCGCAAAACTTCGTCGGCTAGACAAAATTATATGGCAATATGCGTTTTCATCTCGAGTTCTTCCTTTTCGTCCTCGGATATAGATTCCGACAACTTGTCCTTACCGGACAAGCTTTCAACAAGCCTTGTTGCACCATGAGAGCCCGCATTTTGACTCTCCACAAACTGAAGCTATTTCTCCCATTGAATTTCTCTACTTTGTACTTTGCCGAAGCCATCTCGAAACTCACAAGAAAATAACACTAGCTCTGATATCAGTTTGTTGAAGCGGTGGACTTCTAATGCAAAAGATAGCAAGTATAAAGAGAGATTGATAGCAATATAAGCTAATAGAAATAAAGAGAACAGCACATCAGTATTTAAGGTGGTTCAATCAATGTGACTTACATCCACGGAGAGAAGACAACAAGAGGAATCTACTAATCAAAAGGGAAGAATACAAGATATTACAATTCAAATCTCACTCATCCAAGCCTAATGAAATCCAACTCACTAGAACTTAACAAAAGGAAGATAAATAACAAGAGAAAGGAGATGACAATACAATATTTAGCAACTCTCTCTTCTCACTTCCTTGCTCTTGAAATCTCATGCAATGTGATGCTTATTTATAGGCAAAACTTTTAAACCCCTTCATCACTTCATTCTATATATATATATATATATCAAAATTATAGGGTGGCTAAGATCTTCATAGGGTGGTTAAGATCTTTATAGGGTGGCAATGATCTTCATATAGTAGCTATTGATGACTTTTAGGGTGGCTAGAGATTTCATAGGGTGGCAAGAGATTTTGAGAAAAGGTCTAAGATTATGGTTAGATTTATTCATTAAAGACATATCAACAATGTGCAAACATGGTAATTGGTTAAGCATTCGAGTTGTATATGCCTATTTTGACTCTTTATAGAGTTGATGCGCATATGCACTTAAGGCTCAGAATTGGTGTTGGTCTATCATAACGAATAATTCATGTGTTGCATTTCCGCATCGATGGTCACAAGTTAGTGCGATATCTAGAGTGAGATGTTTAGGTTGCCTCCATAATCCGTATGAGTGATTGCCATTGCTGGCCTCCAATACTCAAAAAAGGGTTGCACCAAAGCAAATCTACTCCAAATTCATTTGCAATGCACTAAATTTAGACACACCTAACACATTGCACTAAAATTAGACAAAGCAAATATAGTCACTATAGATTAAACATCATATCATCACTACCCTTCTATTTTATATGCTCATATCTTTAAAGACAACCCTACAATCAAAAAAACATCATGAAAGTATACCTAGAAGGGGTGAATAGGTGTAATACTAATCTAATAACTAATAATGTGGAATTAAAACTTTTACACTAACACAATAGATATCAAAATAGTGAAGTTGAATTCCTGGTGAAGGATTCTAGAACTTCTCCTCAAGATTTCTCTAGACTAAGAGGTTAGGTGTTTCAATAGCTCTTGGAATGATACAAGTGTAAGCACAATATCAAGCATGTATAAATGAACAATAATAATAATCCAAGATATAAAAAGAGTAGAGTTTAAAGATAGCTAAACGCAAACACAAGAGCATGTTTCGAGATTTGAGCACCAAACCCTAGATCTTCACCTTCATCGTGTGAAAAATTTCTATTATCTCCACTAAGGAACTCCACAAAAGATATAAACCCAATCCTCTACACAAGAGGCACAAAGCTAAGGTACAAAGCCTATGCACAAAGTAATCACCTCTACACAAGAGGGAAGGCATAAAGCCAAAGCACAAAGTAAAAGAGAATGGTAACAACATTTGGTGATCACAAAGATCACAAACAATACCTCTCATAATTTAGAGGATAGATTTGTAATGAATAGCTCAAACTTGTGAGAAAATAAAGATTTTGAAAGTGAAGCACAAAAAAAAAACACTGGAGAAAACATCTTGAATCATATAGAAATTTTAAACTTGAAACTAGAAATTTTCGAAACTTATTTTTTTATTTTTCAAAACTTTTGAAACCAAATAGAAATATGAATTTTGAGCTCAAAAACTCTTTAAAAAATTTACTTAAAAACTCTGTAGAACGTAGAAAATATTGCACTTCAAAAACTTCTTAAAACTCACTCAAAAAATCCACATATATATACAAGAAAAAGTAGTCGTTTAGGGCCAAAAAAGTGCAAAAAATGATATGTTGGTCGACCGATCGGTCGACTGGTTAACGGTCAAATTTCTGACTGTTGGAGCCTGACAGTCGACCGGTCAGTTGACCGACCAGAGACCAGTTTGTGCAATAGGCCAATTTTGAGCACAATTTTGAGGCCTGAAACGTTCGAATTAGAAATAATCATATAGGACGAATTTGTCAATATTTAAGTCTTCTTTCTATTACAACTTAATTAACAATCTGATATCAGAGTAAAACGATATGAGCAAAATACTAAAAAGTGTCAAGCCAAAAAACTGTAAACTGTTTCCAGAACATGAACCGACTTCAAACTAATATTTGATATCTTTAACCTTTGAATCAAAAAATGATCATTAAATAAGAATTGTAGCCCTGAAAGTTGTTTTTGAAATGCAATTTAAATCATATTGATTGAATATTAAAATAAAAATTTATAGCCAAAAAACTGAAAGGGTGTCGAGCAGATCAGCATATTGGTCGACCCGATCGGTCGATTGAGAAAATCTGAGAGCTGTGAAGACTCAGTCGGTCGACCGATCGACGGTTGGTCGACTGACCGACTGGTCTGTCAGTCAATCTTTATTGCAGTCGACAGGTTGGTCGATGAGCTCAGGTCACATGGGTTTGTGCACGTCTGTGCACGTCGATCGACCGTGCAGTCAACTAGCAGAGCAAATAAGCTCTACAGTCGATCAACTGTGTGATCGACTGGCTCAGCCCCAAAACCACATTTTTGAAACATTTAGGCATTTTTTTTAAAACCAATTTAAATACCAATAAATCACAAGAAATTTTACAAAATTAAGTTCATGTAAATACAATAAAGTAAAAATGTGCGATCAAAATCAACATATATTATAAACATGTGAACCTATTTTTGAGATGAAGAATTTCAATTTAGAAACCAAAACCATATTTTCTGAAAACCAAACTTTTAAATGAAAACTAGTTTTTTTTAAATTCCATAAATACAAAAACGAGTTGTTCAAAAATATTTGAAGCTCAATAGTATATGGATACACAAACAAAATGATATAAGCTTGTTTTTGATTAAAACCAAAATACGAATCGGTTAAACTAAAACTAAACTTTTGTGTGTGTGTAAGCTCGAGCAAAAAAGATCTAAACTCACAAACTCTAAACTCAAGTCTTGTAGTAGATCTTCTTCTTCAAGTAGACTTGATCCAAACTTGATTCTCTGAACTAGACTCATCTTTGGGTGCTTGATATGTTCTATAAGTTTGAGCTCTTGAATCATCATGTGATAGCTCCAAACTTAACTTTGAGTTTTTTTAGTGAAGCTAAACATCTACTAAGATCTTGATCAAATATCTGAAACTTAAACACAACATGATCATTAGTACTATAACTACGTAAGTTAGTCATCATCAAAACTAGAGTGATGGGCCTTTGGACTAACAATCTCCCCCTCTTTGATGATGATAAAATTATTGGAGTTATATATGTATTGATTAAAGATAAGCTTTGTAAAAACTCCCCTTTAACTCATGCATATCATTAAACATATAAATATTCAATGTAAGCTTATAGATACCAAACAAATCATGAATACAAATTATGAATATAAACACATATATGCAAACATAGAATACAATTATGCATATATAAACTCTAAAATCCTCTCCCCCTTTTTGTCAATTCATCAAAAAAGGAACACAAAATAAAGTATATGCATATGCGATATAAATCTATGAAGAGAAAAAATGTCAAGTTAACTCCCCTACATACATGCATTAGATGAAGGGATGATTACTCATAAAAGCATAGTATACAATGTATAAACGGAGATGTTAAGCTCCCTTGCACATGTGTATGATATAAAGAAGAGATGTTAAGCTATTCCTTATACAATACACTCATCATAAGTTTATATATAGAGGAGATGTTAACTCCCCTTGCGTATAGGCAATAAATATCAAAATAAATTTGAAAACAAAATGAAATTTTGATTTTCTAAGATATTATTTGTAAAAACAAAATAAGAATGCCAATTGAAAGGATAATAGTAAGATACCAATTATAAAACAAATATGGATACCTATTAGAAAACTTGAAAATTTAAAACAATTTTGAACCAACATAGATACCAATTTGCAAAACAATTTTGATACTAATTGAAGGTTTAAACATATACCAATTGAATAGAAAGTGAAAGTGCATGGTACCAATTTTGAAATCCTAAACAATTTTGAAAAATAGATACCAATTGTGATAATTGATACCAATTGAATATAAGAGCTATCAGAGTATTTTCTCAAAAAGTAGTGAATAAGATACCAATTAAAATTTAAATAAAAAGGTTCTCCCTCTTTTTGAAACAACTACAAGATTAATGCATAAGTTTTGAAGAATGATATCAATAGAAAGTGATACCAATTTATACATTAAAGCATCAAGTTATGCAAAAAAGAAGATTGTGCTAAAACATGCACAATCAACCACATCATATGTGTGTGTATCAATTGAAATACAATCATAATAAAGAGCATACATATATAGATAAAGAAAAATAAGTATACAAAAATCAATTATCATGAGAATCATGTGTATAACTCATTGAGATCACCAACCTCCATGTATATATCAAGAAATAATCATTTAAGCGAAGCAAAACATGCAACCAATCACCCACTTAGGGTAGTAGATATTATCAAAAGTAGTAATTTGAAAATAGTTGAGTAGTTTGAAAACACCAACATGTAAAGAATTAAAAGAGCTAATGTAAAATAGTTTGAAAACTAGTTCAAAATTCTTTAAAACATCAAACAAATCATACATCTCATGAAACATGCTTACATAAGAATTGTCTCTCAAAATATATATAGCACAAGCAAGCTCATGAAAACGAAATCATGAGTAAATAAAAAGTGAGTACACAAGAATCATGTAATAATCATATTCGTGAAGATAAAAACAATAATGTTCAAAACAATTTATAAAAAAAGAGTACATGTATAAATACAAGAGTCATCAAAACAAGGACATACAAATACAATCAAATAGGATTGAGTACACAAATAAAATATGTATAATATTAGAATCAAGTGTATCTCAAGAACTATACAAGTATATCACAAGTTTTAACAAATAGTTGCATGTAAAACAAGTAAAGTAAATAAAACCATGATATGCTAAAAAATATCTAATTAAAGCATATATAAACAAAATATGGAGAATAGAGATAGTTACCAAACCGATGAACTAATCTCTATTTTTCCAAAATGAGATGGTCCTCCCATCTAAACTTCTTGATAGTGATGAATCCATTTAGTTGATCATAAAGCCTAATTTGCATTCGTCATCAAGGCACCAAGGTTCTCACGTCTTGTGAGAGCCTACACCTACATCAAAAACAAGTGGTGTAATTTTTGGTACCCAAGCTTTCTTGGATCCTTGAGGGTTAGTACCATTCCGTACCCAAATATTTTTTTATGCAAAATTTGAAGAATTTAATCTATCATAACTAAATTTTGCAAGGTGACAATTGCGGTAACAATGAGAACACCGATACACTTTAGTATGAACAAGTTGTGCATGAAGTGTATGTGCATAAACATGAGGTATATGTACATGCATGTGAGGAGAGCACGTTTCATGTGAAACATGAATTCCAATTTACTATGGTTAAAAGTATATTGGCTTAAGAATGAGCCCAAATAATTAATTATTCTTCTTCAACGCACAAATATCATTTTCAATATTTGAAGAAGAAACATATTGAGCATGAGAAATAAAAATCTTTTCTTTTTGACTAAAAACATTTTCCAAAGAATCTTTTTCCTTTGAAATCAAATAATTTTCTTATTCAAAATTTCATTTTCTTTTAAAACTAAATCAAGTTGAGTTTTCAAAGAATCCTTTTCAATTAAAGCAAAATCTCTTTCTTTGGAAACAAAATCAACTTGGTTTTTCAAAGAAACATTTTCATTCAAAATAACTTCCTTTTTATTTAAAACCAAATCAAGTTTTGAAGATAAAAGCTCATTTTCCTTTAAAACAATATCTTTCTCTTTTGAAATTTCTTTTTTTTCTTGAAAAACACAATCTAATTTTAAAGATAAAAAATCATTTTTCTTTTACAATTGTAAACCTTTATTTTTCAATAATTTATATTTTGTAACTAAATTTTCACAAAACAATGCAAGCTCATCATTCAACATATGTGCATTCTTACTAGACATATCATCATTAGATGTACTTACACAACATCAATGTTGGATTTCAAATTTATCTCAAGGGAGTCATTCCCTTGGACCATGAAGCAAGTTTGGTCGGAATCATCTTCCCTAGATTCTCTCCACAAATCGTTTGAACCTTGTCCTTCAAGAGAGATCAACGTGTTTCACATTACAATAAGAAACTATAAAAAGATGAATATTGCTAAGTGTTTGCTTTAGGGCAATCCTGGCTTATGCATTAGCATCTAAGTGTTTGCCATTTTCAAAATATCATTTCTTAGTGGTGGCAAGATAAACATGTAATCATAAGGTTTTAAAATATGAACTCATTTAAAATTTTCACATGTCAAAATTAGAAACATCAAACATAGGTGGAGTAAGATAATCCATGAGTGTGTGAAGCAAGTATGCATGTGTAAAGCAAATATGTGATTAGCAAATATAGGATTGCTCTAAGGTGGTTAAACCAAATATAAGGAGCACTAGCTCGGATACTAATAAAAAGTACACCGAGAGGGGGGTGAATAGGTGTAATGCTAATCTAATGACAAATAATGCGGAATTAAAATTTTTACATTAACACAATAGATATCCAAAGAGTGAAGCCGAATTTTTAGTGAAAGGCTTTAAAACTTCTCCTCAAGATTTCTCTAAACTAAGAGTTGAGGTGCTTCAATAGCTCTGTTGGAATGATACAAGTGTAAGCACAATATCAAGCATATATAGATGAACAATAATAACAATGTGAGATATAAAGAGAGTAGAGTTTAGAGAGATAGCCAAACAAAAACACAAGGATATGTTTCGAGATTCGAGCACCAAGCCCTACGCCCGCATTCACCGCATGAAAGATTTCTACTATCTCCACTAAGAAACTCTACAAAGGATACAAACCCAATCCTCTACACAAGAGGAGGCACAAAACCTATACACAAAGCAATCACCTTTACACAAGAAGGAAGGTATAAAGTCAAAGTACAAAACAAAAAGAATTGTTACAACACTTGGTGATCACAGAGATCACAAACAACACCTCTCACAATACAAGATCCTAAAGGATAGATTTTACAATGAATAGCTCAAGCTTGTGAGAAAATAAAGAATTTGAAAGTGAAGCACAAAAGAAAACACTTGGGAAAACTTCTTGGATGATATAGAAATTTTAAACTTAAAACTAGAAATTCCCAAAACTTGTTTTTCTTTGATTTTCCAAAACTTTTAAAACCAAATATGGATTTTGAGCTCAAAAACTCCTTTAAAACTTTGCTTAAAAACTCTGTTGAATGTAGGAAATATTGCTCTTCAAAAACTTCTTAAAAACTCACCCAAATCTATATATATATATATATATATATATATATATATATATATATATATATATATATATATATATAACCTCAAGAAAAACTAACCGTTTGGCAAAAAAAGTGCCAGAAATGGCCTGCCGGTCGACCATCTAACTTTCAAATTTCTGACTGTTGGAGCCTGGCACTCGACCGACCAGAGTTTAGTCTGTGCAATAGGTCAAATTTGAGCACAATTTTGAGGCCTAAAACATTCAAATTTAGAAATAAGCATATAGAAATAAATTGTAGATCTTTAAGTCTTCTTTTTTATTGTAACTTAAATCAAATCAATATGATATAAGAGTAAAACGATATGAGCAAAATACTAAAAGGTATCAAGCCAGAAAACTGTAAACTGTTTTCAGAACATGAACTGACTTCAAACCAATATTTGATATCTTTAACCTTTGAATCAAAAAATGATCATTGAATACGAAATGTAGCCTTGAAAGTTACTTTTGAAATGAAATTTAAATCATATTGATTGAATATCAAAATAAAAAGCTATAGCCAATACATTAAAAGGCTGTCGAGCTTATCAGCATAACAGTCGGCCGACCGATCGGCCGAGAAAACCCGAAACTTCGCAGACTCAGTTGGTTAATTGGTCAGTTGGCTGATCTCTACTGTGGTCGACCAGTTAGTCGACCAAGCTCACATCATATGGGCTTATGCATGTCTATGCACGTTGGTTGACCGTACGGTCGACTGGCAAAGCAACTGAGCTCTACGGTCGGTCGGTCGTGACATCGACTGGATCAGCCCAAAAACCACATTTTTGAAACATTTAGGCATTTTTTAAAAACCAATTTAAATACCAATAATTCACAATAAATTCTACAAAATTAAGTTTATGTAAATACAGTGAAGTACAAATATGTGCGATCAAAAATCAACACATATTACAAACATTTGAACCTTTTTTTGAGATGAAAAATTCAATCTAGAAACCAAAGCCGTATTTTCCGAAAATCAAACTTTTAAATGAAAACTAATTTTTTCAGAACTCCATAAATACAAAAAAAAACAAGTTGTTTAAATATATTTGAAGCTAAATAGTGTATGGATATACAAATAAAATGATATGAACTTGTTTTTGATGAAAACCAAAATACAAAACGTAAACTAGTTAAACCGACACCAAACTTTTGTATGAGTGTAAGTTTGAGCAATTAAAACTAATCTATTCTTTATACTCATAAACTCCAGATTCAAGTCTTCTTATAAATCTTCTTCTCCAAATAGATTTGATCTAAACTTGATTCTTCAAGATAGACTCCTCTTTTAGTACTTGATATGTTCTATAAGTTTGAGCTCTTGAATCATCAGGTGATAGCTCCAAATTTGACTTTTAATCTTTTAGTGAAGCTAAATGTCAACAAATCTTGATCAATATCTGAAACTTAAATATAACAAGATCATTAATACTATAACTACATGAGTTAGTCATTATCAAAATTAGAGTGATGGGCCTTTGGTCCAACACATCACACTTACAAAAGAGTTAGCAAGAAGAAAATGGAACATTAACTTACGATACATTTTAAATAACACGTACGCATGTTTTTAAACACAATATAGTAGTAGACTAAATAGTTCCAATATACAAAGTATCCCTAGACTTGTGTATATGTGCAAAAACATGGCCACTCAACGAGGATAAACCTTCAAGTCAAGTCTCATCGTGACCATGAACAAAAAAAGTAATCTAGTGAAGACTATTATAAAGTTTTAACTGACCATGCATAAAAATCAAAAGAGCTAACATGAAGATAGCTAGATAGTATCATCTCTTGATAAACTACTATCTGTTGCACCATTCACACTTCCCCTCCCATCGAGTTTCCCATGTTAGCGACCCAGTGATGTATTCCTTGATCTCTTGGAATTCACTATAAAAGCCTTAACATCTAACTCATTCTCGTAGAGCTCAGAAAAGACCAAGTTGAGATACCCATCTCAAATTATTTCATTCCCCACACAATTTTTGACAACTTTTCAAGCCACTTGCCCTATCGGTTAGTGTCAATAACATTAGCTATATCTTTTAGCCCTCCCTTCAGTTCTGCACAAGCACTGCAGGTGCATCCTTCCTCCTCTTCTTACTTGACCTAGAGCTCTTACCAGCCACATTTTGAGAAAGAACACCATCACATTGGCTTGTAGGAATGAGATCTCAGTAGGACCATCGTCATCGTTAAGATTGATGGGCTCTGGTTCATTCTCTTACTATGTGACATATCTAGTCCTCATAAGTTCTCCAGTAACCATTTTCTCCCTCCAAATACTTTCAAGTTCCTCATACTTCTCAATTGGTGGTTGAAATATTAAGTGTGTTCTAGATGTGCCTACAAATAGATATAAATCAATTACATTCATACATATGAAGTGTGTCTTAGTAAATGATTGCCCATAAATCACATTACCGCAACATCCTCTTCATAAGTCTTCCCGTGCATGTGATGGTCTTTGTTGCATCATTCCATCCAGCTCTGCTAAGCTCCTACATTGACACATAAGTCTCCTTTATTTTTGAAACTCTCATGTGATTCTCCACATTCACATGCGAGAAGTTCTCATTGAACTTCTGGTTGATATGATTCGCAGTTATAACAAAGGCTTTCTCTTTAAAAGTCTTGTGAATTTTATATTCCTTTCTAGATAGATCAACCAAGAATGGAATGAGCACTTCATCATAGCACGCCTTACATTTCTTGGTCTGAATGCCCTTTCGACCCGTTCCTTTCTTTCTTTTACCCTCACTCCCATTCTCCTTAACAAGGGGAATTCATTTCAATACTACAAGTAGAATTTACCTCAGTTGACTTATTGCATGGAGTGGGTTGCTCAATTGAAGGCGATAAGGAACCTTCTTGTGAAGGGCTAGACATTTGTGTAAGGGGCATCTCGTAGTTTGGAATCATAAATGGTGCCAATGGAGTCATTGGTGGCCTTGGAGCCATTGGATAGGGGACATGAATGTTCCAGTTAGAGAGGACTCTCCAACACCCATATTCACAAGTTGAAAACGGGAGGTATCCCTTGAGATATCATTGGGATAGATGGAGTTATAGGATCTGAGTTTTAGCAAGTACCTACAATCATAAAAATTATTTTCTCTATGTGATCCATTGTCCTGCAACAATGGACAATACAAGCCTTTAGTATTTAAAAATAAAAATAAAAATGAACAATTAACAAGTTCTCAATCACACGAACAATAAATATATAAACAACAAGAATGAATAAGATACAAATACTTAAGTATTGATTTAGATGAAGTGATGCACATAATATACTTATTGAAGTTCAAATTGCAAGTAACAGAACATTGATATAACTAACTGCTCATGTAGGCCTATCGTTGTCGCATCTCCTCCGCGGTGCTTTGCAAAATAAAGACACCCACATATCCTTAGCTATTTTGTCTCTCTTTTCCACTCAAACTTCGTTAGCCTCTTTTTGTTGTTATTTGGTCATGTTGCTTGTTCTTAACTTTATCTCCTCGTCAAAACCTCCCCTGATCCTTCATCAAAATCTACATCCCCGTTTATGGATCTATCATCGGAGTCCACTTCCATGACATAGTTATGTAATATGCAACATGCAATAACAATTTTAACCCATGACTCATAAGGAATGTTTGGTTGACACTTAAGTATCTTGAACCAATTTTTCAAGATACTAAATGCACTTTCAATTGTTTATCTAAGAGATGAGTGATGAAGGTTAAAAATTCTTGACGATTCAAGGGCTCCCACTTGCTCTTAAGTGGTATCTTACGCCATAATACGGAGCAATGAATTCGGGCATGATAGTGTATCCGGCATCACAAATGTAATATTTATCTACAAGTAAAAAGTTATCTCATTGTTACACACAACTATCATAAAATATATGACAGTCTAATTATTTATAGTACCTCTCAATAAATGAAGGTCTTTGGGTGGAGGCAACAACAGTGCACTCTTTAACACAATAAGGCGATCACACAATAAAGTCATGAGTTAAGCCTTCCTAACCAGTAATAACATAAGAAAATTGCATGTCCAGTGTCACAGCAGCAAGGACATTTTGTGTAAGATGGTCCTTGCAACATCTAAACCGAGCCACTATCTCTCAGGTTCTGTCGCATCAATGTGTGTACCATCTATCATGCCAGTGCAATCCTATAGATGATTAAGAGTTTAATAAATACTATTAGACATTATATTATAGAAATTTTAATAAATCAAAATGTAGTATACCTGAAAATAAGAGGACCAAGTAGTTCTATTAAATATCTCTTCTACCGTGTCACCTCCATATTGCTTCATTAACAAAGGGCGTAGTCTTAAAATTTCACTTAGAACAACAATGTAGTATCTTAAAATTGTCCCCTCTGAATGTATAAAGTGGAGAATACAACATTATTATTAGCATTGTGTCCTAGAATGTGAAGAAATATTGTGAAGCTCCCACCATTGTGCAACATTCTAGCAAGGTAGAAGAATGGGCTTCTATCCATCAAAAATAGTCGTATGTGTGTGTTATCGCCCCAAGAATAATTGGTGCAAGTGTGCTTGACGCAATAGGTTCCCCACAAAAGTTAGCTCTTGAGGGATAGGCTCATCTCCCCAATCAAAGAGAATGTAGCATGCAACAATAACTGTTATAGCTGCGTATGAGGCAACAACACCTAGATAGTTTTCAGACAACCCATCAATTGGATCCATTGTTGTAATGTCAAAAATCAGCATGATTATTCTTGGAAACACCCTTAAACTTAAAAATAAAATGCAGCTAAATGAAAAAAATTAAGTAGTGATAAAATTTGATTTCAGTAAGAAATAGAAGAGCAACCAGCACATATATAACAATCATAATTAATTTTTGGAGAAGCCAACAATAAAATTTAACTAAAGAATCAAAAACAAGTTCACTGAAGAGAGAGGACTTGACAACATGTTCCTTGAATATAAAGTGGTAATTGAATAGTATCAAAGTCACACCAAGAATAACACTAACTTCTCCAACTACTGAATTTAAGTAACCTTGAAATTATTCTACCGAAAATTAATTAACCCAGAAAGTATTCACATAAGCATTGATGATGTGAAAAGTAACTCCATTATAAAGAATTCAAGCTTTCCCAGTATCTGATGATGCAAAGAAGCAGCTAATTAATACCACCAATTCATTGTAGAGAATAAAAATGCTGCTAGCAAATTAAATACCTAATATCATAAGCAAGGCAGAGTTCATAGAATCAAAGTAAAATTAGAAAATGAATTGAATAAGCAATTCAGTGACATTTCTAATCGATTAAATAAAAAAGAACAAAATAAACACCATAAGCAGCAAGTTTAAGGCATATATTTGATTTTTAGTTTAATTGTTCTAATTCATCCTTGTTAAGGGATTAAACTTCAAACTATAACAATTAAAAAATCAATCCACAACACTGATAACTGAATAAATTACTTATAGTGTGATGAACAAGATGCTAAAATTTCTTAGAAAAAGACATGTCTTTTATTTTGTAGTTCATTTTTTAATATCACTACAGAATAAAATGAAAAATGGGTTAGCAACAGGCAATAGAACCTACTCAATACATTCACGGTAGAAAGATTATCATGCATCGAATTCAAGATTAAATCAAAATGGGTGAAAAACTCACGCATAAATCAAATTAAATTCATAGAGAACATGGATGAAAATACAAGTTGTGCCAATGGTTTGAATTCAGGACAGAGAGACGAGATCTAATTAAAGACTGACGAGACCACAATCGGCCGATGAGATCAAACCCAAGAAAGAGCAAGGAGATCGATATCAAGAGGGAATGAAGAGATCGAATCCAAGACGCAGCGAGGAGATCGAACCCATGACCAGCTAACGAGATCAAGTCCAATAAAAAGCACGGAGATCCACACCAAGAGGTGGCAAAAAGATCGAATCCAAGACACAAAGACAAGATTGAACCTAGTACCGACCGAGGAGATCATACTCAAGAAAGAGCGAAGAGATTGAAACAAGAGAGAGGGCGTGGGAAAGAGAGAGAGGAAGAGGAGGTGCTTAGATCTTAGCCTTGGCAACTGCCCTCTCTCTCTCTCTCTCCTTCTGAGCAAATGAAGAGAACATTAAAATTATTTTTTTACCTTGAAGAGCAAGCTCAAGCTCTCTTCAGCCTTTTAGGCAGTAGAAAAATGAAAGAAAAATCACCATGTCACCAACCTAGCAGAAGAGAGCTCTCTTTCTGTAAATCAAACATCTGAGCCGAGAAAGAGAGCTATATTTCTCTCTCTTCTAAGAAAACAAACATGCCCATAGTTTTTATGCCTTAAACTCATTTCTTTCAAAATAATGTTTTGTGGAATTTAGGTAACATGAATTACACACATATATATTTACATTTTGAGTTTGAACAGCGTGTGTATGTGTGAAGGGTGATGATGAGATGGTGTCAGGTTGAGGTGGTGTCATTGTACCAGGTGTCGGCCGCCACAAAGCTCCTCAATTGAAGGCTGCTGCAAAGGCCATGCATGGTACAATCCCAGCTGACTCTTGTGTCATCTCACCACTCTGTTATTATGGGATTTGGTTCTCACAACTCTATCTGGGCGAAACGAGCACTCCCTATTTTTTTCTCTCTATAATTTGTAAGGTTAAAAGGTTGATGCAATCTCTTTTGGTAATGTCCAGCTAATTATTATGATTATTGATGTTCTTGCTACTACTTGTGATCTGACTGCAATTTGATCTGAGTAGATTCTGTTGTTTCGATATTTCCTTCACTACGGTTTGTAGGAGTAAAAGCAAATAGGAATGTATTGAAACTTAATCTCAGTTATTTTCAGTTACTTACTGTTTTAGAACTTTTCCCTGACTGAAGCTGATTCAGTTCTATGTCTGAAATCATATTTGTTGAGGGGTACTTTTGGGATTTTGTATTAAAAAACAACTATAGTGTTTGGATGTCTAACAAAATCACAAAATATATGATTTTGTGTGAATTTTGAAAATAATAATTCATGATAATTTTTAGATGAGTGTTTGAATTGATATGAAAGTAAGAAAATTTTTTTAAATCAAATTTAGAAAATTTTATTCTGAATAGAAATTTCAAATTTTGTGATTATCTTGTCTAAGTACGTGGTTGTATCTCCTACTTTGACATGATAACTTTGAAACCAGACAGTGAATATTTAAATTTTTAAAATCTTAATTATGCAACTTTTAAATCTATAAAACATTAAAAATTTATTTATTTATTTATTTGTTAAAATATCCAAACGCAACCTAAATCTACATGTTTTTTGTTTGTTATTGATGTCGATTTCTGCTCATACCCTAACAATATACATTTTTATGGGCCCATTTCAATAGGCAAAATTTTTATCATATCACTCTTGAGGTGTTACTTTTGTACTCGAGAGACTGAGGATAGAGAATAGATCAAGTGATTTAGTAGGAGGGCCCATTCTTTTGAATACAAAGTAGTACTAAGAGATCGTAGTACAATTAGTATGACTATTTTGATGACCAAGTCCTTGGTTGAGCATTAGCCCTACATAAAAAACCCTCACCATATTAAAATTCGCGACAGAAGTGCATGCGAAGAGCGTGAAACATCCTTATTGGTAAGTAGCTGCATGCACTAGCACAAAAAACCCATGTAGCATTGATTAAAATCGACGAAAAAGACATACGACGTCGGTTCTGAATCTGACATTTATCCAGGTGACTGCATAGGTCTGGGGCATACCTCGTCGTTTTTCACTGACGTGCAGTAAAGATCTCGCATCGGTTATTTTAATAAACAACGTGGTGTAGACTGCAGGTTTGTCACGTAGCATTTCAGAAAAGTTTTGTTGTGGTGGATATTTTCGTCGTGTGTGATCAGTCAAGCGAGAGTAGAAAAGTGAGAGTGTGTAAAATAAAAGTAAAGCACAGAAAGGGAGACATACACAAGATCTTACATGAAAACTCAAATCGAATAAAAATCACAGGGAGGAGGAGAAGAATCCATTATAATCTATTGGTTACAGAATTTATAGGGATTGTATGTCATAGTCTTAATATTGGGCTTTCTTTTGTAAAGAGGAAGAAGAGAGATCCCTTCTTCTCTCTGGAGGAGAAGGTCTGTTTATACTTGACCTGGTCTGCGTGCATGGGGGCGGATGGTACTGGCGTGATCCTCGTAATCGCATGATCTGTATGTGTAGATTTGTTGTAACGACTATGATAATTAGCGCTTGATTATCGAAATTGCATGCAGAAAAATCTGCCTCTGTTCATAACTGCCTAGGCATTTCATATTATGAACGTGGAGGAAGATCAAGTTGCGTAACTGAAGACGGATAATCTATTACTGAAATTATCTTGTACGGAACTGAACTCTCCGGAAGGGGGGAGCTCCGGGATGGTTGAGAGGATTGGAACTGTCGGGATAGAAGCGTCCTCGGGGAGAAGAGTGGCTTATAGACTGGCTCCGGAGTAACAGAGACTCCTGGTTGCTAGGACTTGTGTCATCATCCTATAAGGATCAAATTATTACCACTACAGATACCACCCGTTCTTCCGCTTGTCGGACCCTGTGGAAAAGAAGCCAGGAGAGCAGAGTTAATGAGAGATTCTTTAGTGCTTCAAGCTCATCTTGATACTCAGGGGTAAGAGAAGATCTGGATCATTAAAGTGGATTTTTCTGGGTTGACTTGAAGATCACGTTGTTGGCTGACAACTGGCGTGCAAATAAATTCGGTTCCTTGAAATTTGTAACTGACGTCTCTTCAGATCCTAGTACCATAATGACAAAGATCATAGGGGAGTATTGATTGATATTATGCCTTTTCAGTTAACTAAAAATCTTGAGATGTGAACCATTTTTTAGGGATTGTGAATTTTGAACTGGAGACAATTTGGTTTCTCCTCTTCCATCCATAAATACACTGGATCCTTTGGGTGGAAGTAACCTCCCAAGAAACTTGTCTCTGAATTCTTCCTCTGTTGTCTTGCCGACTCGCCATGTATCCTTTTCTCCTCTTCACCAGATGGAGAAAAGGAAGGTGGAAAGGATAGTGGTTGAGTCTTGATTGTTTGGGAGTCTGGTTAGTGCAGTATGTCAATTGTTGTGATGAGCCTGTCATGATATATCAGTCATTATGACAGGGCTCCACTGCCAGTGGCTATTGCTAGATGGCGCACTTCGATTGGAGCCGATGATCTAGTTCTGAACCCGTTATTTAGGGGGTGAGAATCGTTCTAAAAGGTATGACCCTCCTTTCATATAGGACGTATTAGGGAGGAAGAGAGGGAGCTCTTCGGTCGAGTGCACTGGCAAATTGCTCATCACCCCAGAACCTGATTCTCTTCTTCAAAACACCAAAGAGGAGAAATGTTGCTTTCTCTCCTTTTGGGGTATTTTGCCGTAGTCCATTTGGTCAGACATCGCCGCTTTGCTCTTGAAGGGATTCTTGGGGACCACTATGGTGCCCGATGCTGGCTTGGCTATCTTGAAGGCATGTGAGCTGTTATCAAGGCATATGGTTACTTGTTCAGGAGCCATGGTGATTGGTTGCTTCAGAGAGATCTCCTCCGACGAACAAATCTTAGTTGTTTTTTTTTTCGAGAGTCTAACCACATCTCTTTTTTAAAAGTGTAAATACAGAGATATAAATGATTTCATGTATTCCATTTGTCAAATGTAATGATATAATGAAACTTAATAAAATATAACTGCATGTATTTCATAATAGAAATGACTGTGTTATGTTTAGATCTTCATGATTTGTTTTATTGAATGATCATACCTCTTCGGAGGCTTGATTCTCATATGGCACGAAGATGATGTGTCTGTGTTACCGTCTCTGGATGGTGTCTCCATCTTTGAATGTACAAATGTTGATCTCTAATTGAAGTGAGGACTTCAGTCGAGGAGGTGGACTAGGCCATTTGGTTGGCTGCCCAACTGGGAGAGACGAGCTAAGGGGAGCTCGGAGGCTGATATTGGTGTTATCGTACTTGAGTGGGGCTTCCCTCTTTGAAACACACGAGCATAGGATTTCGAGTGAGGGGAGCCCTCAACTACGGAGCTGGGCAGTCAATTGCTCAATTAGGGATGAGTCTTTCAGGGGCAGTTGCCCAATCGAGGATGAACCTTCGGAACCCAGAAATAGGTGTATACACTATGATTATCGAGTAGGGGCTTCCCTTCTTGGAATACAGACAAACTAGTAGCAGCCTAATCGGAGATGAATCTTCTGGATGGTAGTTGCCCGAATGGGGATGACCTTGGCAGTTGCTTGATTGGGGATGAACTTTCGGATGATAGTTGCCCGATTGGGGATAAGCCCTGGGGGTAGCAGTTTCCTGGTTAGAGATGAGCCTTCGGAAGGGCAGTTGCCCAATCAGAGATGAGCCAGAGAGTATCAGAAGGAAACTGTTTGTGTAATCATTCTCGAATGGGAGCTTTCCTCCTTGAAACACAAAGATAGAGGTCTCTGAGTGAGGGGTGTTCTCAGCTATGGAGTTGGACTAGCAGTAGCATGTTTAAGGAGGAGCCAGGGAGGTTTCTGAGATGAATGCCCGTGCTCTTGTTCTTGAGTGGGACTTCCCTCCTCCGAACACGCAAGTGGAGGACTCCGAAAAAGGTGCTCGTGGGTAGGCCGCATGGGGATGGTGAGCGGATTAGCAGATCCTGCAAAGGATGTAGGAAGCCAGGAGTAAGAGGTTGATGTTGTAGATCTCGAGTGGAGGAATGCTCCCTCAGACATGCAACTGTAGTACCCCGGAGAGAAGAGCTCGTAGGCTAACCAAATAAGGGCCGATGAGCAGGTTCCACAGATCCTGAAAAGGATGTTTTGATACCATTAGGAGTCAAAATGTATTTTTATTAAATAATTTCAATAAAACACATGAATGAGATGCAAAGAGTATTATTCATTGGAGAAATTTTCATATTTTTATTTGTAGGGTTCGTGTTAGCCAACCTCTCGGTACTGAGTGACCGTGTGTTGAGGTCGAGCCGGAGACAGCATCTCTTGTTGTCTTTCTGTCTCGGAGGAAGCTCCAGGTATAATGATGTATTCCCAAAGATATCCTTACTGGCCAAGATCTTCAAGATAACTGCAGAGGTGTAATGACCCGAAATTTCCACACACCAGCTGCGTCATTAGACTGCAGTCTGGATAGGAACTTTAAAGTCATTATAATATGATACATAACCCAGGAAGTTTAAATATTGATATATGGCAGGAAGACTAAACATATGAGAGAATACTAAACATATAGAGTAGGAATCCCCACATTGGATGAAGTACATGTCTCATATAAAGGAATCTCGACATATGGCAACTAAGTCCAAGTTTATACACAAAGAAGTCTAAATATATAGATACAAGGTCCAACATCAAATACATGAAAATCTCAATATAAATACAAAGGCTAAATCAAAAACATATACAATACCAAAATATAGATACAAGTACACATAGGAAAGACTCTTTATAGAGCATTTTATCCATTTATCATCAAAATAGACAACTACCAATGTCTCCGTCACTCGGCGTCCCTATGGACAACCCACGAATAGCCTGAAAAATAATAAAGCAACAGTGTTAGGCGCTAACAAGTCTATCCTCAATGAATACCTTCTAACCATGATCCTAAGGCTGACTCAGTACTAGGTCGAAAAGGCAACTAAGAGAGGTCCACATATATGTAGGAAACAAATAACAAAGAAGGGAAACATGGTATACTTAAACATGGTGCGCAATGAAATGAACGACACGAATATGCACGGCATGATACTTGATACCTGGCCAAATCTCAAAATAATGCCAAGCTGAAAGTACACCTAGAGGGGGGGTGAATAGGTTTAATACTAATCTAATGGCAAACAATGTGAAATTTAATGAATAATGCAAGCAGTCAACTCAAAATATGAATTTCCCGTGAAGCACTCTAGAACTTCTCCTTTATATTTCTCTAGATTAGGAGTTGAGGTGCTTAATTGCCTTCTTATTGAGATGAGTGAAACCGACAAGCAAGAATAATGAAAATTATGCAAGCTATGAACAGAAAATGTAAGAGAAGCAAAAACACAAGTGTAAGCAATAGTAATAGAGTGAGAGCAAGAGAAAAAGCAATCACAAACACAAGAAATTTGTTTCAAGGTTCAAGCACAAAGCTCTATGTCCCTGCCTTCACCGCGTAAAGAATTTCATTATCCACTAAGGATCTTTCCAAAAGGAGGCTTTACAAAGGAACTACAATGGTCTACACAAGATCGGAGTACACAACTCCAACTTTAATCTTCTACACAAGAGGTAGCACAAACCCAATGAGGTTGATAAGCTCTTGGTGACTACAAAAACACAAACACTCTCTTTTATAACTTTCTATAGTATAGATATTAGGAGTGAAGCTCAAGAAATTTGTAAAAGAAAATTCAGTTGAAATGAATGAATTTAAGAGCTGAAAACTTATAGAAATTAGTTTGAAAATGAGAGCACTTGAAGTAAGAAAACTAGAAAATTTTCTCTTTTGCATAAACCAGAATTTTCAAGCATTTTTTCAAAAATAATAATAATAACCTTTTTTAAATCTCTCCCAATGAGTTATATATATATAGGCAAGTGATAAACGTTGTTAGAAGAGCCGATCAGGTCATTAGGAGGGAGTTTAGCCTAAAAAGAGCAAAAAATACCCATTGGAGAATAACTTAAAAATCTTAGATTTGAAAACTAGTCATTACTGTAACTCTGTCATAACATTGGTCGATCGGCCGGTCGACCGGTAGTTCAAAACTTTTAACTAGTCGTTAGGCATCGGTAGACCGCCCGATCGGCCGATCCAAACTAAGATATGGGTGTGACAGTCGGTCGACCGGTCGATCGATTGCTAGGCTTGCCGGTCGACCGGTCGGTCATCTGACAAACGTGCACAACATGCATAAATGGACACCCAAACAACCACGAGGTCCAGTCAACCGACCTAGCTTAAAATCAATTTTTAGATAATTTTTGAAATCAAACTCATTTTTAAATATTTTGTATTGGGTTAAAAAGTGTTTTGGCAATACATAGGCTATGAGATACATGATAAAACTAGGATATACAAATTTGAAAAAAATATGAGACATGTATCAAACACCAAACTTTGTAAAATACTAAAACGAGAAAACTAGATATGAAAACTTGTATTTTGAAAATTTGTGTTTTTGTGTGTGACTTCTTGAGCATCAATTCTACATTTTATATTTTAACAAACTATTTTCCTACATAGATTCAATATGTCTTCAAGCAATCTTCAAGTGGGCTTCTTCAAAATGTTAATCTTGATTGTCCTAGCTTGAATCTCATTCTTAAGTAAACTTGACTACAAAACGTTCCTTTTAATAAAGAAACACTTTGAATTCTCTTGAACCCTAAAAAGTACTGAAACACTTGAACTTTATTAATATTGAATAACTTCATATGGTTTGTAATCATCAAAACAAAATAGGAAAATGTACCCTTGGGCCAACAATCTCTCCCTTTTTGATGATGATAAAACACATGAGTTATTGAAGTTAAAATAAATATCTCTCCCAAAAATTATGCTTATCTATCAAGATCGATGAATCATGATTAAAAGATATACCAATTGAAAAATTAAGTCATGTGCATATATAATAAAATGGTCAATGATGAATCGTTATGCATAAACATACCATCCTCCTTCCTTGCCTCCTTCCACCAAAAACGTTATGCAATGAATAATAGAACAAGGCATTGCATATAAACATGGAATAAGTGAATATATAAGATAAAAGCTCATTATACCAAAACATGCTAATTTTCAAAAACTATTTACAAAAAAAACAAAAAAACATTAATAGATTAGTAGATCATATACATATTTACCCCTTTACATTTGCATATAATACTTTTCTCCTTTTTATTATGCATCAAAAAGAAGTAAAAGTAGATACTAATTTTAAACAAAAACAAGTATTAATGTGAGAAGAAAACGTAGTAAACAAATATGAAAACCAATTTTGAGAGACACTAATGAAAATTTTCAAGAATCCATATGCAAACATTCAATTCACCATAAATGAATGAAAATTTATTATATCAAGTGGTTTACTAAAAATGTCGGCTCATTGAAAATCGGTAGAAATATAATCAATTTTAATATCTCCTTTCTCATAGTGATCTCTGAGAAAGTGATATCAAATCTCTATGTGCTTAGTTTTACTATATTGATTTGCATTCTTGGTCATATGAATGGTACTAGTATTATCACAAAATAGTTTGATATGATTGTAATGCAAATCATAATTAAGGAGAGTATATTTCATCCAAAGGATTTGAGCACAACACGTACCGGTCGCAACATATTCTGCCTCGGTGGTTGAGAGGGTTATGAAATTTTATTTCTTGAAAGATCATGAAACAAAATAATTTCTTAGAAATTAACAAGTTTCACTAGTGCTCTTCCTATCCACTCTAAAATCAGCATAGTCAGTATCTTAAAAAACTCGTCATTGAAAATTATTCAGTCTTCGGATACCACAAGCTCATTCCATCCCTTAAGATATCTAATAATATGTTTTACTGCAATTAAGTGAGACTCTTAAGGATAAGATTGGAATTTAGCACATCGGCACACACCAAACATAATGCTTGGCCTACTAGCCGTCATAAAAAGCAAGCTACCTATTATCCTACGATAGAGTTTAATGTCATTGTTTTTACCTTTCCATCCTTGTCAAGATTAATTGTGGTAATCACGGGTGTCTTGCTAATCCTTGTATCTTTAAGCCTAAATTTCTTGATAAGTTCTCTTGTGTATTTGATTTAGTTGATGAAGATTTCATCACTCTTTTGCTTGATTTGGAGTCCAAGGAAGTAGTTGAGCTCTCCCATCATGCTCATTTCAAACTCTTTCTTCATGCATGATTCAAAATTCTTACAAAGCTTTTCATTAGTAGATCCAAAAATGATATCATCAATATATATTTGCACAATTAGGATATCATTATCTACATTCTTTGTAAACAAGATAGTGTCAACTTTGTCTTTAACAAAATCATCAAAACAAGAAAACTTGAAAGTCTTTCATACCAAGCTCTTGGAGCTTGTTTTAAACCATATAAAGCCTTATCAAGTTTAAAAAAATTCAGATGTGTAGGATCAACAAACCCGGGGGTTGTTCAACATACACCTCCTCTTCAATAAAATCATTCAAAAATGCACTTTTAACATTCATTTAGAAAAGCTTGAAATCTTTGAAAGAAGCAAAGGCAAGTGTCATCCGTATGGATTCAAGCCGTGCTACGGGTGTAAAAATTTTCTCAAAATTAATACCTTCGATTTGGGTATAACCCTTGGCCACTAACACTTTTATTCCTAATAACATTTTCTGACTCATCCAGCTTATTCCTTAAATTCATTTAGTGCTAATGGTTAGGTTAGTCTATCAAGAGGCCTAAGAATAAGGTGTCAAACTTGATTGTGCTCAAATTGATTGAGCTCTTCTTGCATTGCAAGCAGCCAATATGGTCGCCCTCGATTTTGAGGATGTTCTTGGACTCAAATGAGAGATGAATGCATAATGGCCACAAATATCATGAGGTTTGGAGCGAGTAGCTACCCCCTGGATAAACCACCTATGATGAGCTCTTTAGGATGATTTTTAATATATCTCCAATCTTTTGAAAGTGGTTGACTTGGCTCCAATTCAACTTCCTAAACTTCACCATGTTCATCATCCTTTGGTTTATCTTCTTCTTGCACTGATGAGTCATTCAATGATATTTTCTCCATGTCTTCAACTAAAGAATCAATTTGTGCAATATTCTTCACAAGAATATTAAATTCCTCAAAGTTGACATGTATAGACCTTCAATAGTCAAAGTTGACCTAATTAAGATTCTATAGGCCTTACTAGTGTGCGAATATCGAATAAATATAACTTCATAAGACTTGACATCAAATTTACCTAAATTGTTCTTAGTGTTCAAAACAAAACATTTACAACCAAAAATCCTAAAATATGAAACATTTGATTTTCTCAAATAATAAATCTCAAAAAGGTTTTTAGTAGTGTTTTTTGTAAAAATAAACTCTATTGGATATGTAACATGAAATGCTTACGGCCTCGGCTCATAGATATTGAAGGAGTCCATATTCATTAATCATTATCCTAGCTATTTCTTGAAGAGTGTGATTCTTTCTTTCAACTACTCCATTTTGTTGTGGAGTTCTAGGACAAGACAACTCATGTTTAATTTGATTTTCTTCATAATAGGTGAAAAAAGAATAGTTGATGAATTCACCATCTCTATCACTTTTTATACGTAAAATCAAAAAATTATTTTCTTTTTCAACTCTTTTTCTAAAAACATTAAAATGTGAAAAAGCTTCATCTTTAATTTCTAAAAGGAAAATCCATGTATATCTTGAGAAATCATCAACAAGAATAAAAACAAAACGATTACAATTAAGACATTTGGTCTAGTCAGACCAAACAAATTCATGTGGATTAACTCTAATGGCCTAGATGTCATGATATCCTTGATTGCTTTGAAAGAGAACTTGGTCTGTTTTTCAAGTTGGCACGCATTATAGATGTCGTCATTTTCAAACTTCAAATAAGAAATATCCATCACCAATTCTTTAGAATAAATTTGAGATAGATGGTCAAACGAAATATGACCTAGTCTCCTATACCGTAACTAAGAATCTTCATTAAAAGCATTTAAACAAGTGGCATTGCAATGTAAATTCAACATAGCAATCATGTAAATATTATTTTCACGAAAACCGAAAAGAATACAAATATTTGTTTTCTTGTCTAAAATGTAACGCCCGATCCCGCAGGTACGAGGACGTTATGGCGACGTACATACGCGAGGTGGAAACACGCTCACGCGTACGTTAAGCCTCAGTACAGTACATTACCTCCCTATAGTCATGAGGTCCAGCATGAAATAAGTACAAGAATACCTGCAGAAAGAGGTCAGCGATCATAATAGATATGAAAATGGAGACAAATAAGATAACGAAAATAAAATACCAAGATACCTAGGAATAGTCCCGATGAGGAAGCTCCGATGTGACTCCAAGGTACTCTCGGATACTACGGTACGCGGATCTCCAATCTTGGCATGCAAACCCAGGGTCGTCAGAAAGCGACCTAGTGAGTGGTAAAATGAAGGAGGCAGTAATATATACATAATAATACAGGCACGATACTAATATATAATACATGATGTGGTACAAGTGATATTATATCATAATATCGTAAGCATATAGGAAGCAGTGGAAACATATAAACATGTCATCTTTTGGTACCATCACTACCTAGCCGGTTATCATCGGGTCATGACTCTAATCATATCTAGTTTATATAATAAATAATGTTATCTAGCGGTGACGTAAAAGCAGTGAACATGGTAGTGATGTAAATGAACATGCAGGTGGGCATATGCAATATGAATATGCTACTGTGTTGTGTCTAAATATCATATAAGCAATGCAAAACAGAATATATGTAATGCAAGGTGTACATGTGCATGAGTAGTATGCCACCATAGGTATCAGGTAGTGTAGCAAAGTCTACAGGTAACATAATAGCGGATACAATAACATGAACAGGAACAGTAACAGGTAAGCAAGATCATAGTGAACATGATAGCAGACAAAATAATAGGAACAGTAACAAGTTAGTATACATGTATCAAGCAAGTCATGTGATTGACACTATAGTAGAAATCAGTACCACCTGATATTTTAATCAATCTCTTCCAGTGTCCCATACCACTGGCAGTTCATACTGGAGCCCGCACTCCAGTCGAACCCATCCGGACATGGCCTACGGGTACCATTATCCAGACGAGAGAGTGACCAAATAACAAGTGTTCCCAACGTCACTCTTGTGTATACTGTTTTATTATGTTAATTGGAAACCCATGGTCGAGGAGTTCTTATCGGGTGAATGTATCCCGTGCATACCCGGGATCACGGCCTTAAACAAGCCCCTGGCTGCCAGGACCAGGGCTCTCCGCTAAGAGGGGAGCATGAATCAAGTAACAAGAGCTCATGGAGCAATTGGTAGGCAGCCCTCCTACCGTCCCCTGCAGTGGGAAAACAATATGGATCCAGTACATCACCCGATAAGATCTAGTCAACCGTCAAGTCTCCCCCATACCCAAGTTATCATTATGATCTGATATGTCAAGTATACGATGTAACAAGAACAGATACAGTACATGATACGGGTAACATGATAACTGGACCAGAGTTCTGTTGATAGCATAGAACAATATAACGAGAAACGGGAACAATATAACATGAACAATATAACGGGAAACATGAACAATAGATGTGGAAGTCCACATATAGCATATCAACAGCTCTCATGTCCAGTATCGGAAATATCCATATCATTGTAACAGGAATCAATCATATAACATAAATACGGGAACATGGAATAATAATACATGTAATATGCACGGTGAGTCATATGAAAATAAGTGAGGAACAAGACATGCATGTACACCCGTGTGGTGAACGTATGTAACAGTGATGCGTGAACATGAGATAACAGTGTATGGAGCATTCATGTAACGATAATAACAATAATATGAAATGCGACATGCCGTGCATTGGTATATCGGTGTACTAGTGGAAGATATATGTGTAGCACGAATCCGTGTCATATATATATATATATATATATATGATAGTGGTAATAATAGTGGCCAGTGTATATCCAGTGAACTACAGTATCCGTGTAAGGAGGTTATCAGTGCATGTACTAACGAGGTCTAGTAGTCATGTCTAGTGATAGTGTAGTGTCATAAGGTATCGTGAATCAGTATAAAGTAATGTGAGCTACTACATGAAGTAATGGTATCCATTAATATGGGGACCTAGTGGTTTGTGGGTCAGTGACGGTACAGGTATGATATCTGTGTCCGAGTTATCTACAACGTATGTCTTGTTACTGTGATTACCTCATCTCATTAACTAATCAATCAATCCGTATACTAAATCCAGTTTTACCGATAATCATGTTTTATTCTTAATTAGGCAACCAACCAAGATATTAATCATGATAAAATATAATTTATAAAAAGAAAACACTCACAAACTGGCTACAGGACTGTAGCTCTCGTTCCCACGATCGCAACGGATCCAGAATCGCCCGAATCGGAGTCCGGATGCTCCAATTATCGCCCGAATACTTAACGGGTCGGGTCTGGGTGTAAATGGGTCGGGTTTGGGTCAAACCCAAACCCAAACCCATTTGGGTTTTACCCAAATGGCAACAGCAGCAGCAGCCGTGCGGCTGCTGCTGCCGCCCGAGTGCGGCCGCCGCCTGGGTGCGGCCGCGCGCCCCGCCGGCCGCGCACGCTCGCTTGCGCGGCCACCCGCCGGCGCCGTTGTCCGGCGCCGCTCCGGCGCCGCTCGCCGGAGCTCCACCGCGAAGAGAGGGGAGGATAGGGTAGCTGGTGCCACTCCCCACACCTGCGTCGCCGCACCCGGCCGCCTCCCACGCCGCCGGCGCCTGGGTGGCGCTTGGCCGGCCCCCGGCATGCCGCCGGCCGCCTGGCCTGGCTGCGGTGGCCAACCCTCCCCTTGGGTGGTAGCAGAACAGAGAGAGGGAGAGATGGAGAGAGGTTAGACTTTAGAGAGAGGGAAAGAGAGAGAGAGAGAGAGAGAGAGAGAGAGAGAGAGAGAGAGAGAGAGTTTTGAGAGAGAGAGAAATGAGAGGGAGTTTGGGAGGAGAGAGAGAGGGATTTAAAGAGGGAGAGAGGCGGTGGAATTATGTCGGTGGTGGAGGTTTCTGGACAAAACCAGAGAAGAGAAGAAGGAGAAAGAAAAGAAAAGGAAAAGAAAAAGAAGTTAAATAATTAAAATATTATTATTTAATACAGCCCAAAATGCAACCAGTTCTGAACGGTGCCCAAAAATTACAAAAAATAGAGAATAATATACTGAGACGTAAGATGAAGACGATTTGCGGAAATTCTATCCGGTTTACAAATTAAAAATCCCGGAAGCTGTCGCCGATACGGGCGACACCAGTTTGGCCTGATTTTCGATAAATTCAGAAAAATCTCCAAAAATACCCGAACGTAGAGAACACGATTCTAAGGCATACGGTGAAGGCCGATTCTTAAAATTCTACTCCGTTTGTGAAATAAAAATCGGAAGGCTGGTTATCGGTATCGGTCGACACCGACAACGGAAATTTTCCAAAATAATCTAGAAAATTTCCAGAAAATCCTGAAAACTCCACAATATTAGGAAATAATTTTAAAACTGAAATTGGCTCAATTGGACTACTACGGAGGTCATACCAATTTTGTACGTCGCATCGCGTACCGATACGGTGATACGTACACCGGGGATCAGGGTGTTACATTTCTCCCCACCTTACAAAAAATTGCGTCCTCGCAATTTCAATCAGGTGTGAGAACAAGATTTTCAACCCCAAAGCCTAAAGGTGACGGGTCTACGACACTTCCGCTGCGCACTCTGATATCTAGAAGGAACTCGGGATAGAGAAGTATGGTAGTGAACTAGTCCGAACGGATGGGAAGCAAGACGATGCAAGGAAAGCGATAGGAAAATCGGATGTTCTGGTTGTCAACTGGAAGGAAGGAATACAAACGAGTCAAGGAATGAATTGTCAGGGTCATGGTATTCTTGTACTCATTGCTGGAATCCCCAAATTCAGATACAGATCAGTTAATCTGAACCTGATTGTACTGTTGGTAAGAGCCCGAGGATTGACCCAGGTGGTTACCCACACCAGGTGTGAACCTAGGCTTTGATACCACTATGTAACGCCCCGATCCCGCAGGTACGGGGACGTTATGGCGACGTACATACGCGAGGTGGAAACACGCTCACGCGTACGTTAAGCCTCAGTACAGTACATTACCTCCCTATAGTCATGAGGTCCAGCATGAAATAAGTACAAGAATACCTGCAGAAAGAGGTCAGCGATCATAATAGATATGAAAAATGGAGACAAATAAGATAACGAAAATAAAATACCAAGATACCTAGGAATAGTCCCGATGAGGAAGCTCCGATGTGACTCCAAGGTACTCTCGGATACTACGGTACGCGGATCTCCAATCTGGGCATGCAAACCCAGGGTCGTCAGAAAGCGACCTAGTGAGTGGTAAAATGAAGGAGGCAGTAATATATACATAATAATACAGGCACGATACTAATATATAATACATGATGTGGTACAAGTGATATTATATCATAATATCGTAAGCATATAGGAAGCAGTGGAAACATATAAACATGTCATCTTTTGGTACCATCACTACCTAGCCGGTTATCATCGGGTCATGACTCTAATCATATCTAGTTTATATAATAAATAATGTTATCTAGCGGTGACGTAAAAGCAGTGAACATGGTAGTGATGTAAATGAACATGCAGGTGGGCATATGCAATATGAATATGCTACCGTGTTGTGTCTAAATATCATATAAGCAATGCAAAACAGAATATATGTAATGCAAGGTGTACATGTGCATGAGTAGTATGCCACCATAGGTATCAGGTAGTGTAGCAAAGTCTACAGGTAACATAATAGCGGATACAATAACATGAACAGGAACAGTAACAGGTAAGCAAGATCACAATGAACATGATAGCAGACAAAATAATAGGAACAGTAACAAGTAGTATACATGTATCAAGCAAGTCATGTGATTGACACAATAGTAGAAATCAGTACCACCTGATATTTTAATCAATCTCTTCCAGTGTCCCATACCACTGGCAGTTCATACTGGAGCCCGCACTCCAGTCGAACCCATCCGGACATGGCCTACGGGTACCATTATCCAGACGAGAGAGTGACCAAATAACAAGTGTTCCCAACGTCACTCTTGTGTATACTGTTTTATTATGTTAATTGGAAACCTATGGTCGAGGAGTTCTTATCGGGTGAATGTATCCCGTGCATACCCGGGATCACGGCCTTAAACAAGCCCCTGGCTGCCAGGACCAGGGCCCTCCGCTAAGAGGGGAGCATGAATCAAGTAACAAGAGCTCATGGAGCAATTGGTAGGCAGCCCTCCAACCGTCCCCTGCAGTGAGAAAACAATATGGATCCAGTACATCACCCGATAAGATCTAGTCAACCGTCAAGTCTCCCCCATACCCAAGTTATCATTATGATCTGATATGTCAAGTATACGATGTAACAAGAACAGATACAGTACATGATATGGGTAACATGATAACTGGACCAGAGTTCTGTTGATAGCATAGAACAATATAACGAGAAACGGGAACAATATAACATGAACAATATAACGGGAAACATGAACAATAGATGTGGAAGTCCACATATAGCATATCAACAGCTCTCATGTCCAGTATCGGAAATATCCATATCATTGTAACAGGAATCAATCATATAACATGAATACGGGAACATGGAATAATAATACATGTAATATGCACGGTGAGTCATATGAAAATAAGTGAGGAACAAGACATGCATGTACACCCGTGTGGTGAACGTATGTAACAGTGATGCGTGAACATGAGATAACAGTGTATGGAGCATTCATGTAACGATAATAACAATAATATGAAATGCGACATGCCGTGCATTGGTATATCGGTGTACTAGTGGAAGATATATGTGTAGCACGAATCCGTGTCATATATATATATGATAGTGATAATAATAGTGGTCGGTGTATATCCAGTGAACTACAGTATCCGTGTAAGGAGGTTATCAGTGCATGTACTAACGAGGTCTAGTAGTCATGTCTAGTGATAGTGTAGTGTCATAAGGTATCGTGAATCAGTATAAAGTAATGTGAGCTACTACATGAAGTAATGGTATCCATTAATATGGGGACCTAGTGGTTTGTGGGTCAGTGACGGTACAGGTATGATATCTGTGTCCGAGTTATCTACAACGTATGTCTTGTTACTGTGATTACCTCATCTCATTAACTAATCAATCAATCCGTATACTAAATCCAGTTTTACCGATAATCATGTTTTATTCTTAATTAGGCAACCAACCAAGATATTAATCATGATAAAATATAATTTATAAAAAGAAAACACTCACAAACTGGCTACAGGACTGTAGCTCTCGTTCCCACGATCGCAACGGATCCAGAATCGCCCGAATCGGAGTCCGGATGCTCCAATTATCGCCCGAATACTTAACGGGTCGGGTCTGGGTGTAAATGGGTCGGGTTTGGGTCAAACCCAAACCCAAACCCATTTGGGTTTTTACCCAAATGGCAACAGCAGCAGCAGCCGTGCGGCTGCTGCTGCCGCCCGAGTGCGGCCGCCGCCTGGGTGCGGCCGCGCGCCCCGCCGGCCGCGCACGCTCGCTTGCGCGGCCGCCCGCCGGCGCCGCTCCGGCGCCGCTCGCCGGAGCTCCACCGCGAAGAGAGGGGAGGATAGGGTAGCTGGTGCCACTCCCCACACCTGCGTCGCCGCACCCGGCCGCCTCCCACGCCGCCGGCGCCTGGGTGGCGCTTGGCGGCCCCCGGCATGCCGCCGGCCGCCTGGCCTGGCTGCGGTGGCCAACCCTCCCCTTGGGTGGTAGCAGAACAGAGAGAGGGAGAGATGGAGAGAGGTTTAGACTTTAGAGAGAGAGGGAGAGAGAGAGAGAGAGAGAGAGAGAGAGAGAGAGAGAGAGAGTTTGAGAGAGAGAGAGAAATGAGAGGGAGTTTGGGAGGAGAGAGAGAGAGGGATTTAAAGAGGGAGAGAGGCGGTGGAATTATGTCGGTGGTGGAGGTTTCTGGACAAAACCAGAGAAGAGAAGAAGGAGAAAGAAAAGGAAAAGAAAAAGAAGTTAAATAATTAAAATATTATTATTTAATACAGCCCAAAATGCAACCAGTTCTGAACGGTGCCCAAAAATTACAGAAAATAGAGAATAATATACTGAGACGTAAGATGAAGACGATTTGCGGAAATTCTATTCGGTTTACAAATTAAAAATTCCGGAAGCTGTCGCCGATACGGGCGACACTAGTTTGGCCTGATTTTCGATAAATTCAGAAAAATCTCCAAAAATACCCGAATGTAGAGAACACGATTCTAAGGCATACGGTGAAGGCCGATTCTTAAAATTCTACTCCGTTTGTGAAATAAAAATCGGAAGGCTGGTTATCGGTATCGGTCGACACCGACAACGGAAATTTTCCAAAATAATCCAGAAAATTTCCAGAAAATCCTGAAAACTCTACAATATTAGGAAATAATTTTTAAAACTGAAATTGGCTCAATCGGACTACTACGGAGGTCATACCAATTTTGTACGTCGCATCGCGTACCGATACGGTGATACGTACACCGGGGATCAGGGTGTTACATTTCTCCCCACCTTACAAAAAATTGCGTCCTCGCAATTTCAATCAGGTGTGAGAACAAGATTTTCAACCCCAAAGCCTAAAGGTGACGGGTCTACGACACTTCCGCTGCGCACTCTGATATCTAGAAGGAACTCGGGATAGAGAAGTATGGTAGTGAACTAGTCCGAACGGATGGGAAGCAAGACGATGCAAGGAAAGCGATAGGAAAATCGGATGTTCTGGTTGTCAACTGGAAGGAAGGAATACAAACGAGTCAAGGAATGAATTGTCAGGGTCATGGTATTCTTGTACTCATTGCTGGAATCCCCAAATTCAGATACAGATCAGTTAATCTGAACCTGATTGTACTGTTGGTAAGAGCCCGAGGATTGACCCAGGTGGTTACCCACACCAGGTGTGAACCTAGGCTCTGATACCACTATGTAACGCCCCGATCCCGCAGGTACGGGGACGTTATGGCGACGTACATACGCGAGGTGGAAACACGCTCACGCGTACGTTAAGCCTCAGTACAGTACATTACCTCCCTATAGTCATGAGGTCCAGCATGAAATAAGTACAAGAATACCTGCAGAAAGAGGTCAGCGATCATAATAGATATGAAAAATGGAGACAAATAAGATAACGAAAATAAAATACCAAGATACCTAGGAATAGTCCCGATGAGGAAGCTCCGATGTGACTCCAAGGTACTCTCGGATACTATGGTACGCGGATCTCCAATCTGGGCATGCAAACCCAGGGTCGTCAGAAAGCGACCTAGTGAGTGGTAAAATGAAGGAGGCAGTAATATATACATAATAATACAGGCACGATACTAATATATAATACATGATGTGGTACAAGTGATATTATATCATAATATCGTAAGCATATAGGAAGCAGTGGAAACATATAAACATGTCATCTTTTGGTACCATCACTACCTAGCCGGTTATCATCGGGTCATGACTCTAATCATATCTAGTTTATATAATAAATAATGTTATCTAGCGGTGACGTAAAAGCAGTGAACATGGTAGTGATGTAAATGAACATGCAGGTGGGCATATGCAATATGAATATGCTACCGTGTTTGTCTAAATATCATATAAGCAATGCAAAACAGAATATATGTAATGCAAGGTGTACATGTGTGTAACGCCCCGATCCCGGCGGATACGGGGACGTCACTGCAACGTATATACGTAGGTCAGAACTACCCTCCCGTATATACGCTAAGCATCAGTACAGACAAGAATCAGAGTACGGAAGCAAATGGTGCATTATACATTCCAACACATATATATATACAATCACAGAGTTATCACCAGAGGTGATGAATATTACAATAATAATACATCACAGATATGCGCAAATGCGAGAGTACAAGAGATATACATATATGAACAGCATAAAAGGGCGCTCACATACAAGTATACAAGGAAATGTACAAGTATGAATAGAAAAAGGGCACTCACGAGTTTGCTAAGAGGAAACTCGAGAGGCATACAGGGGGCCTGGAAGGATGTGGCCCTGGACGGTCGGCTGGAGATCCACGCTACCGCTGCGCCACTCTGAGCAGTAACGGGGAGAATCCACACGCTCCGGGCTCCATAACCTGGACATGAGAATCCAGGGGAGTCAGTGAAACTCCCCAGGCGAGTAGGAATATGGATGCCAGGTGGCGAGTCAGGAGGAGCACAGGTGTCAAGTACAGAAGACAGGAGGGTTAGAACACAAATGAAGTATATAAGAAATGATATCAAGTAGGAAATACTCAGGAGGCAGATAGGTTAGAGCAGGCATGAACAGGTATGGCATAATAATCATAAAACAGGAAATCCGAATAAAACCCATACAACAAATATGGTAAGGCACATCACAGATTCATAGCCGTTTAAGTTGCAGGCTTTAGTATGCGTCCCATTCCACATACCTCCACTTACGACTTAAAGAGCCGATTATTATGACACTTTATTATTACTCGTCTTACCCTGATATCTAGCTATGTGAACTAGCGTCCCAACGCACATAGATCCATATCCGAGTAAAACAAGGTTGTTATTGGAAACTAGCGGGGGTATCAACGAACTATGTTTACAGTGGGTCCCGTGCATGCCCGGGACCACGGTCCAGGATTGTTCCGTTGCATGGAAACGGAAGCCAGCCGCAAGGCTAAACAAGAGGGACTTATGTATGCCCTTTCATGATGGTACCAGTAATGAGGGAGCCAGCTCTCCCCTCGGTCCCCTGGAGGCCCACAGGTCAGACCGGAACATGTAGTTGCACAACATTCCTAAAAGCCACTGTAAACACGAACACATATTGATATCCGCATGTTTCCCCCGACCCAATACAAGTTGGTACTTTTTAGGATTCATTAGTTTAATTATCACTTTACGGGAATAACAGGAAATGGACATGATCAGGAATCAGGAGTACATACGTACTATATAGTCAGGTCACTGCATGTAAAGCAGGAAAACAAGTCACTGATCATGATACAGGATAATAAGGTAAGGTTCCCGTAAAGGTGATAATCACAAGTCAAGTATATCATGCTGGGTGTCAAGTGATAGCATGACAGGGTGATGATATTTAGTAAACAACCAAGCATATCAAAGGATTGATAATAGTCGGGTTAAGTCATGGCAAGAGGTTGATAGTAGTCAGGGCAAGTCATAGCATAACTAAAGGGTCTTGCCAAATAGTAGCATGGCAGGTGGTCAGGTGATAACACACTAGATGGTCAGGTGATATACATGTGTTAAATAAGAGCATGCAACTGACTAGCCTGAGGTAATGGTATGGCAAGGTAACATAAAAGCAACTCAAAGTCCAACGACCACGAAGGGTCGGCCACGCATGGTATATGATGAAGAAACAAGCATATCATAAGCAAGGTACAAGCACAAGATGAAGCTACCATAATACAAGCAATTGTAATGCAATACATGAATATGGAAATAAGAAGCGAAATACTTATCGTCCCGGTGAAACGGGAAACTCAAATAGAGATAAGAGAAGAGCGAGACTACTCGCCTAAACCACCAATATGCCAAAAGATCCAAAATCCACGGAAGCTCGGGATGCGCCACAAAACCTGATATAAATATGTAGAGAGAAGAGGAGAGAGAAGGAGAGAAGGTAAGATGATGTTTGCCAAGTGACAAGTCAAGTGATACTAATATGTGATGTAAGTCTAGAGGATAAGGTTCCTATTCAAGAAAGAAATCAACCATAACAGACAGCTAAAGTTAGTCGACTGGGTGGAAAGGGTAGTCGACTAATAGAGGGGTTAGTCGACTAACAGTCTGGTATAGTCGACTAAAACTGGGTTCCAGAGAGTTGATATTCTGATTCAGGAAAAGTTAGTCGACTAGGTGGAAAGAGTAGTCGACTAACAGACATCTCAAGTCGACTAACAGTCATGTCAAGTCGACTAATACTGTGATACAGAGAGTTTGGGTTTCTGGTTCAGGAAAGGTTAGTCGACTAGGGTCAAGGGTGTAGTCGACTAAGGGTCTCTAGTCGACTGGTAATTTGGTCTAGTCGACTAAAACTGTGTTTCCAGAAAGGTTACGTTTCAACTAGGGTTTTCTAGTCGACTAATCTATAGGTCTAGTCGACTAATCGTCTGGAAACAGCAAACAGAACAGATTTTGGTGGTTTTGTGTTTGATGACCAAATAATCATGGATTGAAGACATAATTGAACATGATAAGCAAACCTAAGTATACTAAGAATAATCTAAGTCTTGGTGATTAAAATTACTTACCAAAAGGAGTGGTTGATGATGGAGTGATGGAGGTAGTGATGGAAGTTGATGATGAAGAAGAAGTTGGGGTTTTGGTAGAGTTGATGACCTTGGTGGTGCTTCCCATGGAGATGAAGGAGGAGGAAGATGAAGGGAAGAGGTTGGAGTAGTTGTGGTGGTGGAGATGAAGGAGATGGAGGTGGCTAGGGTTTGGCTCTTGGTGAAGAGAAAATGAAAAAAGGAAATGAAATGTAAAGGGAAGGTTTAAATAGGATTTTGGATTTGTGAAGGAGGTATAATTAATGTAGATGAGAGGGGGCTTTTTGCAAAGTGGAGGAGGGGATGAGTGTCCCTCTTTTGGCCACTTGGCCGGCCATGGAAGAGAGAGAGAAAGAGATATTTGGTGGAAGTGTGTGGAAGTTGAGATTTTGGAAAAGATTGGAATTTTGGAAAATTGGAAAAGGCTTTGGCTTGTGGAGGAAGGAAGAGAATTAAAGGAAAAGGAAAAAGGAAAAGAAATTATAATGAGAAGATGTTTTCTTGGGAAAGAAGATGAAAATAATGGAAGTGGCGGATTCCCGGGATTCGGTTGCGGATGCAGAAATCTTTCGGGAAAATACCGGAATCGTCCGAAATTCAAGTGTCTCGGAACGACCCGAAATAATTACCAAAAATCAAGAATATAATACTAAGTATCATAGTGAAATCCGTTTTAAGAAATACTTCATAGTTTTAAAGCTAAAAATCCCGGAACCAATTATCTACCGACTCCGGTGGAATTTTCATAAAATCATAAAATCCTCAGAAAAAGAATGTAGGTAGAAAATATGATTCTAAGGAATAATGCCTAAAGGACCTTCTAGAAATTCCTAACTGATTGTGAAATAAAAATCCTGGAATCGATCAGCGGCACTGGTCGACACCGGTTTTGAAGACTTTCATTTTAATTTCAGAAAAATCTAGAAAATCATAGAAAATATATAATATTGGAAAATGATATTTAAAACTAAAATCGGTCAATTCTAATTATCAGAATGTCTAAATCGAGTAATACATTAGGATTAGGTCCTCGGTTCAGACTGGGGCTGACTCCGAGTCCTCGAATCCAAATCCAAGACAAAACAACCATATAATGAATTCATAATACAAAAATAAATACAGGAAACAAATCGAAAAATATGATCGAAAAATCTGAATACGCAACTAAGTACGTATTCCGGGAACGGGGTATTACAATGTGCATGAGTAGTATGCCACCATAGGTATCAGGTAGTGTAGCAAAGTCTACAGGTAACATAATAGCGGATACAATAACATGAACAGGAACAGTAACAGGTAAGCAAGATCACAGTGAACATGATAGCAGACAAAATAATAGGAACAGTAACAAGTTAGTATACATGTATCAAGCAAGTCATGTGATTGACACAATAGTAGAAATCAGTACCACCTGATATTTTAATCAATCTCTTCCAGTGTCCCATACCACTGGCAGTTCATATTGGAGCCCGCACTCCAGTCGAACCCATCCGGACATGGCCTACGGGTACCATTATCCAGACGAGAGAGTGACCAAATAACAAGTGTTCCCAACGTCACTCTTGTGTATACTGTTTTATTATGTTAATTGGAAACCCATGGTCGAGGAGTTCTTATCGGGTGAATGTATCCCGTGCATACCCGGGATCACGGCCTTAAACAAGCCCCTGGCTGCCAGGACCAGGGCCCTCCGCTAAGAGGGGAGCATGAATCAAGTAACAAGAGCTCATGGAGCAATTGGTAGGCAGCCCTCCAACCGTCCCCTGCAGTGAGAAAATAATATGGATCCAGTACATCACCCGATAAGATCTAGTCAACCGTCAAGTCTCCCCCATACCCAAGTTATCATTATGATCTGATATGTCAAGTATACGATGTAACAAGAACAGATACAGTACATGATACGGGTAACATGATAACTGGACCAGAGTTCTGTTGATAGCATAGAACAATATAACGAGAAACGGGAACAATATAACATGAACAATATAACGGGAAACATGAACAATAGATGTGGAAGTCCACATATAGCATATCAACAGCTCTCATGTCCAGTATCGGAAATATCCATATCATTGTAACAGGAATCAATCATATAACATGAATACGGGAACATGGAATAATAATACATGTAATATGCACGGTGAGTCATATGAAAATAAGTGAGGAACAAGACATGCATGTACACCCGTGTGGTGAACGTATGTAACAGTGATGCGTGAACATGAGATAACAGTGTATGGAGCATTCATGTAACGATAATAACAATAATATGAAATGCGACATGCCGTGCATTGGTATATCGGTGTACTAGTGGAAGATATATGTGTAGCACGAATCCGTGTCATATATATATATGATAGTGGTAATAATAGTGGTCGGTGTATATCCAGTGAACTACAGTATCCGTGTAAGGAGGTTATCAGTGCATGTACTAACGAGGTCTAGTAGTCATGTCTAGTGATAGTGTAGTGTCATAAGGTATCGTGAATCAGTATAAAGTAATGTGAGCTACTACATGAAGTAATGGTATCCATTAATATGGGGACCTAGTGGTTTGTGGGTCAGTGACGGTACAGGTATGATATCTGTGTCCGAGTTATCTACAACGTATGTCTTGTTACTGTGATTACCTCATCTCATTAACTAATCAATCAATCCGTATACTAAATCCAGTTTTACCGATAATCATGTTTTATTCTTAATTAGGCAACCAACCAAGATATTAATCATGATAAAATATAATTTATAAAAAGAAAACACTCACAAACTGGCTACAGGACTGTAGCTCTCGTTCCCACGATCGCAACGGATCCAGAATCGCCCGAATCGGAGTCCGGATGCTCCAATTATCGCCCGAATACTTAACGGGTCGGGTCTGGGTGTAAATGGGTCGGGTTTGGGTCAAACCCAAACCCAAACCCATTTGGGTTTTTACCCAAATGGCAACAGCAGCAGCAGCCGTGCGGCTGCTGCTGCCGCCCGAGTGCGGCCGCCGCCTGGGTGCGGCCGCGCGCCCCGCCGGCCGCGCACGCTCGCTTGCGCGGCCGCCCGCCGGCGCCGCTCGCCGGAGCTCCACCGCGAAGAGAGGGGAGGATAGGGTAGCTGGTGCCACTCCCCACACCTGCGTCGCCGCACCCGGCCGCCTCCCACGCCGCCGGCGCCTGGGTGGCGCTTGGCCGGCCCCCGGCATGCCGCCGGCCGCCTGGCCTGGCTGCGGTGGCCAACCCTCCCCTTGGGTGGTAGCAGAACAGAGAGAGGGAGAGATGGAGAGAGGTTTAGACTTTAGAGAGAGGGAAAGAGAAAGAGAGAGAGAGAGAGAGAGAGAGTTTGAGGGAGAGAGAAATGAGAGGGAGTTTGGGAGGAGAGAGAGAGAGAGGGATTTAAAGAGGGAGAGAGGCGGTGGAATTATGTCGGTGGTGGAGGTTTCTGGACAAAACCAGAGAAGAGAAGAAGGAGAAAGAAAAGAAAAGGAAAAGAAAAAGAAGTTAAATAATTAAAATATTATTATTTAATACAGCCCAAAATGCAACCAGTTCTGAACGGTGCCCAAAAATTACAGAAAATAGAGAATAATATACTGAGACGTAAGATGAAGACGATTTGCGGAAATTCTATCCGGTTTACAAATTAAAAATCCCGGAAGCTGTCGCCGATACGGGCGACACCAGTTTGGCCTGATTTTCGATAAATTCAGAAAAATCTCCAAAATTACCCGAACGTAGAGAACACGATTCTAAGGCATACGGTGAAGGCCGATTCTCAAAATTCTACTCCGTTTGTGAAATAAAAATTGGAAGGCTGGTTATCGGTATCGGTCGACACCGACAACGGAAATTTTCCAAAATAATCCAGAAAATTTCCAGAAAATCCTGAAAACTCTACAATATTAGGAAATAATTTTTAAAACTGAAATTGGCTCAATCGGACTACTACAGAGGTCATACCAATTTTGTACGTCGCATCGCGTACCGGTACGGTGATACGTACACCGGGGATCAGGGTGTTACATAAAATATCACAAGTGAAATCATCAAAAAGAACTTTAAAACTTTTGTCACAAAGTTGGCTAATCAAAAGATTATGCTTGAGACCTTCAATCAAAACAACATTCTCTATTAAAGGAAATGAGTCAATTTTGATATTATCTATACGAATGATTTTGCTCTTTGAATCATCTCTGAAGGTGACAGTGTCATCTTCATGATATCTTGATAGCGTTGCAAAATTGTTGATGTCCCATGTCAGTACGTTGAGCAACCACTATCAAGGTACCATCACTCCCTACATCTTGGAGCCTTAGTGCGTACCTACATCAATTGATAATGGTGTTGACTTTGTTACTCAAATTTTCTTCGGTCCTAGAGTGTTAGTCTTACGAACCCAAACATGATCATTTGAAATATTTAGTCTATCATAACAAAACTTGGTCAAATGGCATTTGCGGCCACAATAAGTGCATGAGTACACCTTGGCATATAAAAATACATGATGTGTGTGAGTATGATGAGCATGTGTAGCATGAGCATGTGAAGTGTGTGTGGAATGGTGTGCATGATGTTGTGAAAGAGTATATGAAATAAGAGAAGTGTGTGGTTTCCTTTGAGTTTGCCTCTGAGAAAACATAGTCTTTAATCTAGCTTTTTCAAACTCACAATTTTTTAAAACATTGCCCAAATTATTAATTTTGTTTTCCAAAGTAGAAATCTTATTTTCATCAATAATGAAAAATTTTGCTTTGCAAGAGATTTTATATCCATCAAAATTATTTTATGTCTTTTCAAGAGTGGAAAACAAATTTTTTTCTTTAAAAATAACAACTAATTTATTTTGAAGAAGTTCATTTTTTTCATTTGTAAATACTTTTTTAAGAAAATCATAGTTATTTGAAAGTTCTTCGAAGTTTCACCAAATTCATCCATAGACAATTCACATTCTTCAAGAAAAGATTCGGATGTTACCTTAGGTATGTTCTCATTAGCCATGAAACACACATTAGCCGTATCCACCTTTTTTTCAGATTCGCTCTCTGAATACAAAATAACCTTCAAAGCCTTCTTTTTGTAGGGCTTCTTGGAGGTAGTGGGTTTTCTCTTTGTATCTGAGCAATCGGCAATGAATGTCTGGGCTTCCGACAACTGTAGAAAACTATCTTCTTCTCCTCGTTTTCTTGCCATCTTCTTTGCTTGTTGAATTTGACTTTATTGTGCATTCTTCTAACATTCTTCACAAGAAAGAAAAGATCTTCATCATCTTCTTGGTCATCATCTGTATCATCGGAGATGGTAGAAATGGATTTGAAAGCTAGTGCTTTCTTCTTTAGTGGTGCCTTCTCCTCTAGTGTTTTTTTTTTCATCTCATAGGTCTTGAGGTTACCAATAAGATCAATAAGCTCTATCTCTTCTTTGTCATTGAGCTCCTTCAATGTTGTGGCTTTGTCTTCCCATGATGTTGAAGAGCGCGAATGACCTTTCTCACTTTTTGATCATTATCAATATCATCACCTAAAAAAGCACGACTAGTAGTGATTTTAGTAAATTTTATGATCATGACATCAATAGATTCATTTTTATTCATAGCAAGATTGCAAGAGATCAATCTTATCTCTCTTGATTTGCGATGGCCCCTCATGTGTGATAACTAAGTGTGACCAAATCTCATAGGTGGATTTGTAATGAATTACCCTAGCAATATCATTATCATTCAAGGCTTGAAGCAATACACAGTGAGCTTTTGCATTGGCATCAAATTCTTTGGTGGCAATTTCAGACCATGTATCTTCATCATTATCCGGTACACTAAAGAGTTTGGTCACCATCTTTGCAACCCAGCTTCCTAAGAATTGTAAGAACACGGTCATCTTAACTTTCCATATGAGAAACCTATGACCATCAAACTTGGGTGTAATCTTAATACCTTCGGCAATGTAAGCTAGTGTGAAAAGCAAAATGATAGTGTAAATGAAATAATTAGTAAAAAGATCTCTCTAAAGTGGCTAAATTAAAAACTAGAGTTCAAGGCTCGGATACCAATTGAAAGTACACCTAGAAGGGGGTGAATAGGTGTAATGCTAATCTAATGGCAAATAATGCGGAATTTAAAGAATGATGCAAATGATCAACTCAAAACAAGAAGTGAAGCCGGATTTTCCGTGAAGAGCTCTAGATTTTCTAGTCTATATTCATCTAGATGAGGAGTTGAGGTGCTTAATTGCCTTCTTGTTGAGATAAGTAAAACCGACAAGCAAGGTTCTCAATATCGGATATCAGAATCGTATCGGATGGGGGTTTTTTTATATCGGATATCGAATATCGGGGGAGATATCGGGGATACACGCGCATATTGGGCCATATTAGACACTATATATAATGAAATATTGATAATTAAGAGTTGGTTTAGGGTCATACATATCATCTATCTAATAAAAATGATGTAATATGCTTGCAGAGACAGTAAAAAATAATGTACATTTGCATGCAGTCGTGCAATAAATAAGTTATTTCATACCGGGTGATATATCGGACGATTTATCGACCAATATCGGGAAATTTATCGGGCAATATTTCAAATATCGGCCTTTTTTTACTGCAAACGATATGGCGAACGATTTTCCCATATCGTATCGATGGCAGGCAAAAAAGGAGATATCAGACGATATCTCGGCCGTGTCGGCCGATATTTAAAACAGGGCCGACAAGTAAGAATGATGAAAATGATGCAAGCTACGAATAACAAATGCAAGAGAAATAAAAACATAAGTGCAAGCAATAGGAATAGAGTAAGAGAAAAAGCAATCGCAAACACAAGAGATTTGTTTCAAGGTTCAAGCACAAAACTCTACGTCCTCACTTTCATCGCGTAAAGGATTTCACTATTCACTAAGGATATTTCCGCAAAGAAGCCTTCACAAAGGAACTACAATGATCTATACAAAATCAGAGTACACAACTCCAACTCTCAATCCTCTACACAAGAGGTAGTATAAAGCCAACGAGGTTTACAAGCACTTGGTGACCATAATGTAGGATCTAAAGATTATGTCAACACAACACTTAGACCGAAGATAATTAGCATTAAGTAAAATAACTTGCAAGAAAAGGAAACAAATCTCAGAAAATGCAAACGCAAACACAAGAGATTTTATCCTGGTTCGGTCCTCTTGAAATACATCCAGTCCCCCAAGTAACCCGCTTGAGATTTTTCTTATCCTTGATTTTGTACACCCAAAACCAACACCTTGTACACCACTTGACAAATCCTCTTTACCAAATGTATAAACTCTTCTTACACCAAGAAGACAACAACACCTTATACAACTTCTCTTCAACCCGAAGACGCTCTTGTACAATCTTTCTCTTTGAGTAATTACAATCAATCCTATAAGCCTTGATACTGTATGTGATCATAAATAAGGACTCATATAGGTGGACTCTCAGAATTCTTCAGTAAATGATTGGAATTTGTGTGAAGAATAGAAAGTGGAAACAGTTTTCTGAAAAACAGATTTTTAAACAGAGTTTTAAGGCAGAAAACTATTGATATGAATTGGTGATTTAGCCTAGGACAACATCCCTATTTATAGGTGAAATCTATGGTCAATTAGGGTAGTTATCAGGACAAATTTGAAAATTAAAACGTTGGATAAAACACCAGATATAAATAACTATATAACAGTTACAAACTGCAATAAGTCGACTAGGGGTTGGGGGTTAGTCTACTAGTATAGGCATATTTGACTGGGTTAGTTGACTAATAAAGAAAGTAAGTCGACTACATCAAGACTGATACAGATATGCAAGCCTCTGGAAACTGCTATTAGTCGACCAATAGAGAACTATTAGTCGACTATAACATGTATAAGTCGACTAATAAATTTGATAAGTCGACTAACAATCCTATTAGTCTACTAATAGAAAGGGTCAAGTCTACTAATAGCAAGGGTCAAGTCTACTAATAGGACTATTTTGTGTGTGATCAAGGCTTTTAACAAATATATAAAAAATATACAAAAATAGTACAAATTACATTTATTATCATCAAAATAAGTTCCAACATTATCTCCCTTTTTGATGATGACAATATGTGTATGCACAAGCTCCCCTTAGAGAAACTTTCCCTGCAGAAAACAAGTTATAACGAATATATATATAACAAGTGTTCTCCCCCTGCATCATAGCATACATATGATATATTTTAAATGTTCAAAATAACTTATATCATCAGATATTCTCTTTTCTTTGTATGGTATCTATAAGATAAAACATTGTTAATGGCACCAATCATAACATGATCAAAATATTAACCTTTAGGAATTCAAACCCAATTTGAATTTGGTTTCCATCTGTTAGTATAAACATAATTGCATGAATTACTTATATCATGTGCATATGATGTAATATACGCATTTTTATCCACATTATTTAGATTTTTAGGAATCCAAATATATTTATACTTTGATTTCATGGTCTTCTTAACAAAAGAATTATCATTATTCTTTTTGTAGACATGTGTAGTTCTTTCAATATTATTTTTTAAACAATCAAGACCAATATGCTTATCTTTTGAAAATTCAAGTCCAAAATGATTATATGAAATCTTTTGATATGACAATATATCATTTAAATTTTCTTTTCCTTTATTAAACTTTGTCACTTTATTCAAAAGTTCTTTATATTTATCTTTGAAACTTATTATGTCTTTATCTAAAACAGAAATTCTTTCATTTAAAGACATAGTTTCTTTTTTCAGGAAAATATTTTCTTTTAAAAAATTCTCATTATCTCTTTTTAAAGATAATATAACTTTTTAAAATCATCTTTTTAAGAATTTAAGAAAGACAACTTAGAAATAAGAAGTTCATTTTCTTTGTGCAGTCTTTCATTTTCCTTTAATAAAATTTTATTTTTCATTTTTGATTCTTAAGATCATTATATAACTCATGAAATGCATCTAAGAGTTCAGTATATTGTACCTCATCTTTTTCTTGAGCCATAAAGCATATGTTGGCATGTTCAATTGTTTCTTCTTCGTCAGAGGAAGATGAATCACTATTCTCCCATGATACTTGATAATCTTTCTTCTTTTTGAAATTTTTGCTCTTGAATTTTCTTTTGTTTTTGAGTAATGGGCAATCCTTCTTCATATGACTTGTTTTATTACAATTAAAACATATAGGATTAAACTTATCATACTTCAAGAACTTTCTGAATTTTCTTGAGAGCATTGTCATCTCCTCTTCATCATCATCTGAATTGAACATGTCTGAGGATGTATGGGAGGCAAGTACTTTCTTCTTTGATTGAAGTTGAAGGTCATCATTCATCCTGTCTTCAAGTTGTACTTCATATGCCATTAAATTACCAATAAGGTTTTCTAATGGCATAGTTGAGAGATCATTTGCTTCTTCAATTGTAGTAGTTTTCTTCTCCCAATCTGGTGTGAGTGCACGAAGAACTTTTCTCACTTTTTTGACTTGAGTGTATTCCTTTCCAAGAGCTACAAGGAATTTGTAATGTCAGTGAATCTCGTAACCATTTCTGAGATGGTTTCATTCTCCTTCATTTTAAAGAGTTCAAACCTGTGGATAAGATAGAAATTTTAGATTTTTTAATCTTATTTGTGCCTTTATGTGTTACCTGTAGAGTTTGCCATATTTGATTTGCAAATCTGGTCGTTGACACACGATTGAATTCTTCTTTGTTCAAGGCACAGAAAAGCGCGTTCATTGCTTTGGCATCAAGATTTGCTAACTTCTTTTGTTTTTCACTCCAGGCGCTGTAATTGATAGTTGGTTTGGTGTACGCTGCTTCTACTATATTCCATAGTTCGTAGTTGAGCGATTGCGAGTAAATCTTCATTCTACACTTCCAGTTGTTGTAGTTCGATCCATTAAATAGTGGTGGACGTTGTGTAGAATGTCCTTCTCTGAATTGCGATGAAGGAAACTCTGTTGCCATCCTTGTAGGGTGTTGACTGGGTATGTAGGGCTCTGATACCAATTGTAGGATCTAAAAATTATGTCAACACAAGAACAAAGATAATTAGCGTTAAATAAAATAACTTGCAAGAAAAGGAAACAAATCTCAGAAAATGCAAACACAAACACAAGAGATTTTATCCTTGTTCGGTCCTCTTGACCTACATCCAATCCCCAAGCAACCCACTTGAGATTTTCCTTATCCTGATTTTGTACACCCAAAACCAACACCTTGTACACTACTTGACAAATCTCCTTTACCAAATGTATACAACTCTTCTTACACCAAGAAGACAACAACACCTTGTACAACTTCTCTTCAACCCGAAGACGCTCTTATACAATCTTTCTCTTTGAGTAATTACAATCAATCCTATAAGCCTTGAATCTGTATGTGATCATGAACAAGGACACTTATAGGTGGACTCTCAGAATTCTTCACTAAAGGATTAGAATTTGTGTGAAGAATAGAAAGTGAAACAGTTTTCTGAAAAATAGATTTTTGAACAGAGTTTTTGGGCAGAAAAATATTGATATGAATTGGTGATTTAGCCTAGGATAACATCCCTATTTATAGGTGAAATCTATGGTCAGTTAGGGTAGTTATCACGTTGGATAAAACACCAGAATTCAATAACTGTACAACAGTTACAAACTGCTATAAGTCGACTAGGGTTGAGAGTTGTCGATTAGTATAGGCATTTTTGACTGGGTTAGTTGACTAATAAAGAAAGCAAGTCAACTACGTCAAGACTGATACAGATATGCAAGTCTCTGGAAACTGCTATTAGTCGACCTGCAGAGAACTATTAGTCAACTACAACATGTATAAGTCGACTAATAAAGTTAATTAGTCGACTAACAATCCTATTAGTCTACTAATAGGAAGGGTCAAGTCTACTAATAGTAAGGGTCAAGTCTACTAATAGGAAAGGTCAAGTCTACTAATAGCAAGGTTCAAGTCTACAAATAGGACTATTTTGTGTGTAATCAAGGCTTTTAATAAATATCTAAAAAAAATACACAAAAATAGTACAAATAACATTTGTTATCATCAAAACAAGTTCCAACACATAAAGATCAAAAACACTCTCTTTTACAACTTTATATAGTATAAATATGAGGAGTGAAGCTTAAGAAGCTTGTGAGAGAAAATTTAGTTGAAATGAATGAATTTAAGAGCTGAAAACTTGCAGAAATTGGTTTAGAAATGAAAGCACTTGAAGTAAGAAAACTGAAAATTTTTCTCTTTTGAATAAACCAGAATTTTCAAGTATTTTCTCAAAAACAATAATAATAACCTTTTTAAATCTCTCCCAATAAGCTATATATATAAGCAAGTGATAAACACTGTTAGAAGAGTCTATCAGGTCAATAGGAGAGAGATTAAGCCCCAAAAGGGCAAAATATCTGTTGGAGAATAAGTTAAAAATCTTATGTTTTGAAAACTAGCTGTTACTGTAGCTCTGCCAGAACATCGATCGACCGTCCGGTTGACCAGCAGTTCGAAACTTTGAACTAGTCGTTAGGCATCGGCCAACCGCCAAGTCAGCCGATCCAAACCGAGACATGGGTGTGACAGTCGGTCGACCGCTAGGTTTTCCAGTCGACCGGTCGATTATCCGACAAAGGTGCACAACATGCACAAATGGACACCCAAAATATCCACGAGGTCTAGTCGACCGCCCGATCGACTGACCTGGCCTAAAAATTATTTTTCTGATAATTTTTGAAATCAAACTCATTTTTAAATATTTTGTATTAATTTAAAAAGTGTTTTGGCAATACATAGGCTATGAGATACCTCACAAAAATAGGATATATAAATTTAAAAAAAATATGAGACATATATCAAACACTAAACTTTGTAAAGTATCAAAATGGAAAACTAGATATGAAAACTTATATTTTAAAAACTTATATTTTGTGTGTGACTTCTTGAGCGTCAATTCTACTTTCTATACTTTAACAAACTATTTTCTTACATAGGTTCAATATGTCTTCAAGGAATTCTTAAATAGGCTTCTTCAAAACGTCAATCTTGATTGTTCTAATTTGAATCTCATCCTTGAGTAAACATGAGACTACAAAATCTTTCTTTTGAGGAAGAAACACTTGAATCCTCTTGAACCCTGAAAAGTACTGAAACACTTGAACTTAATCAGTACTGATTAACTTAACTTCATGTTGTTTGTAATCATCAAAACAAACCGAAGAGTGTACCTTTAGACCAACACAAGGTACATAATCTCAATTAATCACCATATGCATAACATCAAAAATTATCATATATACAAATATTCAAATAATCATTCAATCAATCATCTAAACATTTATTCTCTTTCTCCCCACCTATGAAAATAATCATTCGTGTTCGTCCCCATCTACGAATGTCAGTATTCATGTTCTCCCCCACCTATGAAATCTCATTCATATTCTCTCCCACCTATAAATGTCTGTAATGCAACACGTATACTATTAGTGTCTTCTTCACAACCACAAATGAAAATATAATAAAATTACATATAAATACCAAAATACACCATCTCATATAAATCAGAACATACCAACCATCATATATATGAAATATGAATTTAATTCACCCATCACACCAAGCATGGTATCACTTTTCAATTAATCATAATAAATAGATTTTTATGATTCTAAATATAGAATTCAAACACATGGTGAACATGTATAAACCTTAATTAAAACTAAACATCTTTTCAATATAAAGATTTTATCTTTTAATTTATCTCTTCTAGATCTCATAAAAATGATATTTTTATGAATCTACATTGCTTTATATTCATATGAATATGAGTTACTAACTATAATATGCATGTAGACTTAACCTAGCCCAATTTAAGTATGAACATCAAACACAAGTCATGAATCTTTTCTTGGTGTAAATCATAAACATCAAGATCATGACAAGAGGCAACCAAAGGAGGAAGACTTGCCTTGCTGGGTTAACAAGAGGTGGTTTAATGAAGAACTCTGAAGATAAAGTCCATCTCCATGCATAGAATCTAATCCCAAAAGAAGATCCAAGCTTCACTTTTGAAATCTCCTTTAAAACTCACTTTCTCTCTAACTATTCTCTCTCTATGTCTAAGATTATTAGCTGAGTTTTGGAGAGAAAAGAGGTTGGATATTAGAAATGAAATGATCCAGAAAATATCCCCAAACAGACATATATATAACATAGACAATGATAGAGTTTGGTCCAATCAGAATACAGCTCTGCCACCCAAATTAGTCGAATAATAGGGTGGATTAGTCGAATAATAGGTAAGATAATCAGTTGGATTAGTCGACAAGTGCATCACATTAGTCGACTAGAACAAAGTAGGTCGTTTGTTATTAGTCGACTGGTATAGTCAACTAGACTGGCATTTCAACTCTTTATTCAGGTTATTAGTCGACCAATCTGAGATACTAGTCGACTAATAGGAAGGGTTAGTGGACTAATCTATGCATAACTATATCAAATATCTAAGTAATATGTATATACACATCACTACATCACAACTCTCAACAACTCATATATATATATATATATATATATATATATATATATATATATATATATATATATTATATATATAATATATATATATATATATATATATATATATTATATATATATATATATAAATACTTTTATTCATCAAAACTCTCAACAATACATATACATACACACACACACACACACACACACATATATATTATACACACACATAAATACACATATGTGTATATTCACACATCCATACATGAAAATAACACAAAATAACTTTCAAAATTTTTAGGGTGTTACAGGAGGGACGGCATTAGGAAGTACGGTGTCCCTTGAAGTCATGGAAGGAGCAGTAGTCTTTCATTCCGAGACGAGTAGGTCGTGTAGCTTCGCTTCAGGACACTTCACCCAACATTGACCCTGAAAGTATACCTAGAGGGGGGTGAATAGGTGTAAGGCTAATCTAATGACAAATGATGCGGAATTAAAAATTAATTGCAACACAGTTAGTATAACTAAAGAGTGTAGCCGAATTCCCGGTGAAGGGCTCTGGACTATCTCCTCTAAATTCCTCTAAATAAGAGTTGAGATGCTATGTAAAGCTCTCTTGGTTCAACACAAGTGAGGGCACACAATCAAACCAAGCATGTATATGATATGAACAATATGAACAATGAACAATGTAAGAGAGAGAGTTAGAGAAAGTGGATCAAATGCAAACACAAAGATATGTTTCGAGGTTCGAGCACCCAGCTATACGTCCCCGCCTTCACACAGAAGGATTAAAACTATATCGTCCACACAGGACTACCCACACAGGGAACCTCCACTAAGGATTTGGGTAAATACAATTTGGGAGTACACAACTCCTCTCTCAACCAAATACAACCTCTCACTAGAGGCAAGGCACAACACAAATCACCTCTACACTTAGAGGGATGGGCACTTAGCCAAACAACAATCACCTCACACTTGAGGGATTCCAACTCAATCACCTCTCACTAGAGGGATGCAAACACCACTTCCACAATCACCTCTCACTAGAGGGATATCAACACAATCACCTCTCACTAAAGGATTATCACAAAGTATGGAAGGTTTACAACTCTTGATGGTATAACAACCACAAACCAAATCTTTCTCACAAAAACAAGATCCTAATAGATATGATAGATAGATAGTTCAAGTGTGAGAAATAAAAGTGTTTGGAAATGAAAATAATAAAGAAAAACACTTGGGAAAATCACAAGATAGATTTTGAAATAAAGATCAAAAACTAATTCCCAAATACTCTCTTTTTCTTTGAATTTTCCAATACTTTAAAACAAATAAAGATTGACCTTTTAAACCCAAAACTCTTTTAAAACTTGTAACTAAAACACTTAAGAAGATTAAGATTTTTGCTCTTGAAATTATTATAGAAAACCAGCTCAAATGAGGGGTATTTAATAACCCTAAAAAATTTATGCCCGCTGGCAGCAGGAAAGGGCAGATTTGCCCTTCTGGTCGACCGGGCGGTCAACCGGCCAACGGTCATATTTATGACCGTTGAGCCACCGGTCAACCGGCCGGTCGACCGGACACAGAAAACAAAAAGCAGAGCTCTCTGCTGGTCGACCAGGGCCATTTCCAGAAAGCAGAAGCTCTTTGGCGGTCGACCGACCCGGTTGACCGGCCTCCAGCCTTGGCTGCGTGCACGTCCTGTGCACGTCGGTCGACCGGACCGGTCCACCGACTTTTGCCTCAGTCGACCGGCAGACAGCCAGGTCCACTTTTTAGGGATTAAAAACTTGAGTTTTTGCTTTCTAAAAAATCCCATAAAATACACATAAATTCCAAAAAAATCAGT
>JAVJIF010021096.1:70000-87875 GCA_038442645.1 Agave tequilana
CAACAATATTGGAAGTATCATACATGGGAGGAGTCATATAGTCCATGAGTGTGTGTAAACAAATAAGTGTGCAAATGTAAATAATAGATTAGCTAACCAAGATCTCATTCCTAGGTAGTTAAACCTAATATTATGAGCGTATGCTCTGATACCAATTGAAAGTACACCTAGAGGGGGTGAATAGATGTAAGGCTAATCTAATGACAAATGATGCGGAATTAAAAACCAATTGCAACACACTCAGTATAACTAAAGAGTGTAACCGAATTCCCGGTGAAGGGCTCTGGACTATCTCCTCTAAATTCCTCTAAATAAGAGTTGAGGTGCTATGTAAAGTGATTGGTCGCTAATATTGCATATTTAGTATCATATTTTCATACTTATTATAGAATAAAATCTGCATTGTCCTAATTAAATATTTAATTTATTTGCAGGCCCATTCTTTAAGGAGATGAAGAGAAATGAGCCCAAAAGCCCACCAAAATTCTGAATTAAATCAGAATTAATTCGAGCTCACTGAATCAGGGCAAAATCAAGAGGTTGAAAACCGGTTGAGAAGAATCCTCTCAGAATCAATCGGTTGAAGCAAAGATTAACGGCCATTTCTTCAAAATCTCGGAGCTGAACTGCAAATCCAACCAAGATAAAACCAGAACTCGAACCCGAGGAGACCCCCAACAGGGTGTGGCCACCTAGCCATACCCTGGCCGCGAAAACGTGGCTAAAGCCGCGTTTTCGCGGCTTTGTTGGGGAGTTAGGGGGAGCGTTTGCTCCCCCGATCTCCCCGGGATCCTGCACGTTGGGGATTTGCCTATAAAAGGCCAGTATTTGCACTGAAAAGAGGACGACCATGCAGAGATAGGATTTAGACTAGTTTTCCATTTTTTAGTTTAGGTTTTTGTTTCTCTTTTTCATGTAATTTTAGTTTTAATTCATATAATTCAGAGGAGATCAGACTTTCATCGAAGAACAAGAATGAAGCTTGAGCTGAGAGTGACACCGGTGTAAGGTTTGTTTCATTTCTTTGATCATTATGAAATCGAATCTATGTTCTTTATTTGTATGTACTTCTTTTTAGTTTTCTTCTTCTTCTTCTTTTCTACTTCACTTTTCTTTTTGGTACAATTGTCTTCCAAGTGAGTCTAAAAGCATCGAAAGAGCCTTGCCTTTGCGAGTGCCACCGATAGCTCATGACGATGGAATTGAGTCTCTCTCTGTATCATTTCATGCTTGAGTTGTCTTGATGATGTAATGTGGAAGAGACCAACACTCAACTCTTATGGGCTATGCGCTGATTGCCTCCACTTCAAGGTAACATCTTCGCTAAAGACTCAAGGTAAGCTTTTGGTGAAAAGAAAGTAAGTAATTGTTTTTATTTCTTTTCTTTGATTTCTGTAAATTAAATCACCAACACTACCTCTTCCAAATCATTCTTTTTCAACTCATTTGTACATAGTCGCTTTCTGATTCTCTCCACTTTCTCATTCTACCGTTTTATTTCTAACCTTAACATAACTCGTTTTCATTTTCATTTCTTTAAAACAAAGAAGAACTTTCGTTTTGTCTTCAAAAATATTTCTATAAAGAACCTTGAACGCTTCCATCGCAAACCCTCCTTGTGGATCACGACCCGCATAGCCACTTGCTATAGCGGTAAGAATTGAGCACTTGCACATCTTCATTCTACATCTGAAATCTTTATTTTTATGTGCAGGTAAAGCATCAATCATAAAGCTCTCTTGGTTCAACACAAGTGAGGGCACACAATCAAACCAAGCATGTATATGATATGAACAATATGAATAATGCACAATGTAAGAGAGAGTTAGAGAAAGTAGATCAAACGCAAACACAAAGATTGTTTTGAGGTTCGAGCACCCAGCTCTACGTCCCCGCCTTCACACAGAAGGATTTTCACTATATCGTCCACACAGAACTTCTCACACAGGGAACCTCTTTTGAGGATTTGGGTAAATACAATTTGGGAATACACAACTCCTCTCTCAACCAAATACAGCCTCTCACTAGAGGCAAGGCACAATACAAATCACCTCTACACTTAGAGGGATGGGCACTTAGCCAAACAACAATCACCTCACACTTGAGGGATTCCAACTCAATCACCTCTCACTAGAGGGATGCAAACACCACTTCCACAATCACCTCTCACTAGAGGGATATCAACACAATCACCTCTCACTAAAGGGATATCAAAAGTATGGAAGGTTCACAACTCTTGGTGGTATAACAACCACAAATCAAATCTTTCTCAAAAAATAAGATCCTAATAGATAGGATAGATAGATAGCTCAAGTGTGAGAAATAAAAGTGTTTGAAAATGAAAACAACAAAGAAAAACACTTGGGAAAATCACAAGATAGATGTTGAAATAAAGATCAAAAACCAAACCCAAATACTCTCTTTTTCTTTGAATTTTCCAACACTTTAAAACAAATAAAGATTGATTTTTTAACCCAAAAACTCTTTTAAAACTTGTAGCTAAAACACTTAAGAAGATGAAGATTTTTGCTCTTGAAATTGTTATAGAAAACCAGCTCAAATGAGGGGTATTTATAACCCTAAAAAATTTCTGCCCGTTGGCAGCAGGAAAGGGCAGATTTGTCCTTCCGGTCGACCGGGCGGTCGACCGGCCAATGGTCATATTTATGACCGTTGAGCCACCGGTCGACCGGACACTGGAAACAGATAGCAGAGCTCTCTGCCGGTCGACCGGGCGGTCGACTGGGGCCATTTCCAGAGAGCAGAAGCTCTCTGGCGGTCGACTGACCCGGTCTACCGGCCTCCAGCCTTGACTGCATGCACGTCCTGTGCACGTCGGTCGACCAGACTGGTCGACCAACTTTTGCCTCGGTCGACCGGTCGGTCGACCGGCAGACAGCCAGGTCCAATTTTTAGGGATTGAAAACTTGAGTTTTTGCCTTCTAAAAAATCCATAAAATACACATAAATTTCAAAAAAATCAGTTCTTATTAGATCTTTGAAATACAAATATGTGTGACAAAAATTCAACACATATTATAAACTATTTGAACCATTTTTGTGTTCTTGAAAATTTGCCTTAAACCAAAAATCGTATTTTTCAAAACTTTAATTTTTGAGATGGAAAACCGTTTTCTCAAAAACACATGTAAATACAAAAACATGATATTTAAACAACTAGAAGCATGTTGTATATGGATAGAATTCAATATACATGAAAGATATTATATCTATGTTTTTGACATTAAATACAAAAATAAGTTTTGTTTAAATATAAAACTCCAAATACATGAATAGGCTTTTCAAAATAAGTTTTTCTAAGTATATGAAGCATAGATGTGTATAGATCAAATCAAATATATATTAAAACTTATAAACTTGTTTTGATTCTATCTATTCATGAAAATCATATATTTGAACTAGAAATCCAAAACCGGTTAAACCGAAAATAAACATGAAACTTTAAACTTGAGTGTGTATTGTGAACTTGAGCATATCAACACTATCTAATCTTTACAATGATCTAAACAAAATCTTAAACTAAACAAACCGAGATCTTCTTGTAGAACTCCGTCTCCAAGTCGACTCGATCCAAACATGATCCAATGAGCTTGACTCCAACCGAGTGCTAGATGCGATCTTGACGCTCGAGCTCTTGAATCAATATGTGAAAGCTCTAAAATACCTTTGTTGAAACTAATCACCTACTAATATCTTGATCAAATATCTGAAACTAAATATCACAAGATTATTAGTAAATTATAACTAAATGAGTTAATCATCATCAAAACTAGAGTGAAGGGCCTCTGGGGGAACAGACCCTTGATGGCTTCGAAGACATCCTGGATCGGGAGGTTCAGCAAAGTGAAGCTTGCTGTCCCAAAGGCATATCACTTTAGTTTAGATGATGATTAACTCATGTTGTTATAGTATTAATAATCTGTGTTTATTTAAGTTTCAGATATTTAAATATTGATCAAGATCTTAGTTGGTATTTAGCTTCAATAAAAGATTCAAAGCCAAGTTTTTAAGCTAACCCATGTTGATTCAAGTGCTTAAGCTTAAAGATCACATCAAGCAGTCAGATGAAGTCTAACTCTAAGGAATCAAGTTTGTGATCGAGTCAAGATGGAGAGAACGATCTTACCAAGAAAAAGACTCTAGTTATAAGAATGTTTAGATCTTATGTAAACTTCAGATTAGATTTGGTGGCTCAAGCCCACACACACACTAGTTTAATATTGGTTTTCAAGATAAAAAGTTTCAGTGTTTCGATTTAACCCGTTTCGATTCAACTAGAATATGTTTTTTTGATTTCGTGAATGAATTTTCTAAAAAACATTGAAGCTTCAAAGAGTTTGAGAAAATTTCTCGTGTTTATATAAGTTTTGGAAAAACTCGTTTTTTCATTTATAGCTTAGTTTTGAAAAATATTTTCATATTAAGATTGAAATTATTTATCTCAAAAGTAAGTTCACATGTTTGTAATATGTGTTGATTTTTTATCACACATATTTATACTCTAATGTATTTACATGAATTTATTTTTGTAGAATTTATTGAAATTTATTGAAATTTAATTGGGTTTAAAGAGATGTTTAAAAATACAAAACTATTGTTTTTGGCCTGAGCCCGGTCGACCGCCCAGTCAACCTGATATGTACATGCCTAAGGGATGTGCATGTGGTCAACTGACCGGTTGATCACAGTAGGACTTAGTGCTCTCTATTTCTGGAGTTCGGTCAATCGCCCGGTGGACGCCAGAGTGATAGAGCTCTTTGTTAAAGCTCGGTTGACCAAGCGGTCGACCGTTGGCTCCAACAACAAGTTTAATAGTTGTTGGCCAGTAGACTGACCTCTAGCTAAATTTCCAGAAATGACTAGTTTTTTATAATGACTGATTTTGTCTTATTTTCAAATGGATATATTTTATTTTATTTCGATCTAAACAATGTTTTAACACTTGAGTTTACTCTCTAACCTTTTTTACCCTGTTCCTATGAATAGGGGTCATTGGAGAGAGTTTTCAATAGGTTTTTAAAGAGTTTTAAGAGATTTTGAGAGAAAATTTTGTGTTTAAAAATTTTGAAATAGTTTGAAAAATCAAGAAAACAAGTTTTTGGGAAATTTAAGTTTCTTTCTTCATATTTCTATATCTTCAAGGATAATTTCCCAAATGTTTTCTTAAGAGCTTTATTTTGAAACTTTTAATTTTCTCGCAACCTTGAGCTATCATTTCTATCTATTCTTATCGGATTTCTTATATTTTGTGAGATTTCTAATTTGTGGTCTTAGTGGTAATCAAGTGTTGCTACCCTCTTCACAGAGATGTATTTGGCGTTATGCTTGGCTTTGTGCCCTCCTCTTGTGTAGGAATTGTTTTCTTTCTAGAGTTCCTTTGTGGAGATAGTGAACATCCTTCATGAGGTGAAGGCGTGGACATATATCAAGTGGCTCGAACCTTAAAATATATCTTTTCATTTGTGTTTGCTATCTCTGAAATCAACTCTACTTATTTATATCTTGCATTGATCTTTGTGACGCCCCGATCCCGCGGGTACAGAGACGTCACTGTGACGTATATACGCAGGTCAGAAATACCATCACGTATATACGCTAAGCATCAGTACAAGCAAGAATGCGAAAGCACCGTGATAATATGCATTCCAACTGAAAGGTACAAGTACATGGTTATCACAGAGAGTGATACAATATTACACGAATAATACATCACCAGAAAATACCAAAGTACAATACATGAAGAGATATACATAACAAAAGCTGAGAGGTGCTCACGATACTGCAAGAGGGGTCTCGAGAGCCAATCAGAAGAAGAGCTGGGAGGAAGGGCTACGGCGACGTCCAAGCTTCTGCTGCGCGCTGACCACCACGAAAGGATCTGCTGCGCACTTTGATCAGCTACAGCAAGACCATCATGGTCTAGGCTCTAGAATCTCGACATGAGAATCTAAGATTGTCAGACGCAACCCCGCGAGTACATATGGTAAAGCCAAGTGGCGTGCATATCAGGCATAAGTGTACCGGAAAGGTGTATCGTGAATATAAGCACATATGAACATGAAAAGAGATAGTAAGTAAAGTAACTACAGGAAAATCAGTTATACAGGCCTACATTACTGATCCATGAGGTTAGTACATCGTAGAAATAATCCAAATAAGAAAACCCTCATATATATACCCAATACCTTACGTCATTGTAATCTGAGTTTATATAATCTAACTTTGCCTTCATAATAACAGAATAATGAAACAGTACAGAAGAAATCAAGTAATCCAACAAAGTAGCACACGTATAAGTGGTGAGCAGTATATATCAAGTGTATAGCTAGTCATATATCAGGAGCATGCTATTATTGTTGGCCCAAGGTTACAAACACCCGGTTTAGAGTTTTGATGATCACAAAATATATATAGTTATTTGTACTAATCAAGTTTAAGTGTTTAAGATTATTTCAGGATTCTAAGGATTCAAGGAGTTTCTTCCCTAAAGGAAGGTGGTGTTGACTCAAAATGACTTAAATATGGGATCAAGAATTCAAGTTACTCAACGATGCAAATGGAAAAGCCCGATTGAAGATCTTGTAGTCATCTAGACTCTTGTAAGATTTTAGTATGTTAAAGAGTAAGGATATGATATATCTGCTTAAGAAGTTACACACACACAAAAATACACTTTTCAAATATACTAGTTTTTTTGTAATATTGGTTTTGTTGCATGTTTGGTTGATATACATGTTTCATAATTTTTTTTCAAATTTTTATATCAAGTTTAGAACATGTATTTTATCTTCTATACTATGCTACTTAACCCTCAAACCATTGCAAAAATATTTTAAAATTTTTCCAAGTACAAAAATCTGTTAAACTCCATTTTAGACCATAACGGTCGACCGGGCGGTCAACCGTAGCTGTTTCAGGCCAACACGGTCGACCGGCTGGTCGACCGGGCCTTTGGCCGTGGGCGTGCACGCTGTGCACGTTTGTCAGTCGACCGAGTCGGTCGACCGTCAACCCCTGCGGTCGACCGACTGCATGCCACTTGCTCTCGGTTTGTGCCGGTCGACCGGACCGATCGACCGGCAGTTCAAAATATTCTTTTTAAATTTGCCGTGCGGTCGACCGGGCGGTCGACCGGAGCCAACGGCTATTTGCCAAGTGGCTTGCCGGTCGATCGGTCGGTTGACTGGCAGCTGTCCAGACTGGCACCAACAGCTCTATTTTGGATCTATTTTATTTTTTTATGGGTTCTAACGGCTATTTCTTATTTCCAAGTGGTTAAAATCACCCATAATGACCAAATATCACTTATAAATGGTATTTATCCTTTGCCTATAAATAGAGGTCATGGGTTTTTGATTTTCTACAAGAAAAATATCCAAGTTTCAAGTGTTCAAAGAGAAGAAGTTTTTCATTGCTTTTCATTTCTTAAGTTCTTTCTATTGCAAAATTTTTCTGTTGGTTTTCAAGTCTTCTAAATCTTTACTATTGAAATTTTTCTCACTTTACTTCTTGAGCCAAAAATCATACTCCACTATATAAGAAGTTGTAAGAGAGTGTTTGTGGTCTTTCTACACACCAAGTGACTTGTATTCCTTTGAGTTGTGGTTCCTCTTGTGTGGAGGATAGTGTTGTTGGAGTTGGGTACTCCGGTCTTGTGTAGACCAATTGTAATCCCTTGAGCGTAAGGTTCCTATGTGAAAGTTTCCTTTGTGGATTTAGTGAAAATCCTTCATAGTGGTGAAGGTGGGGACGTAGAGCAATGGCTCGAACCTCGAAACAAATTTCTTGTATTTGTGATTAATTCTTATTGCTCTTTGTTGATTTACATTTTTATACATTTTTATACTTGTGCTACTACTTATCTTATTTTTCTATATTGCACACATTTCATCTTCTTAAATTTTCGGTCTATACTCATATCAACAAGGAAGCAATTAAGCACCTCAACTCATAATTTAGAGAAATCAAAGAGGAGAAGTTCTCCCTTCACAGAGAATTCGGCTTCAATTTCTTGTTTTGAGTAACCGCTTGCATCATACATCTTAACTAGTTTTTAAAAGTGCATTTAATTAGCATAACACCTATTCACCCCCTCTAGGTGTTTTTCAATTGGTATCAGAGCATTGGCCTCTAGTTGCTTGGCTTAACAACTTTAGAGAGATCCTAAATTGCTAATCATCTTTTTCATATTTCATCCACATACACATTAGTAAAGATGGCCGAAGGTATTAAGATCCCACCCAAGTTTGATGGCCTTAACTTTCCCATATGAACGGTTAAGATGACCATGTTTTTGAAATCCTAAGGAAGCCGGGTTACAAAGGCGATGACCAGACCTTTTAGCGCACCCCTTGGCGATGAGGACACTTGGTCCAATATTGCCACGAAAGAGTTTGATGCAAATGCTAGGGCACACTATGCCTTAATTCAAGCTCTTAATGATGATGACATTGCTAGAGTCATACATTACGAATCTGCATATGAGATTTGGACTCACCTTTTAGTCACTCATGAGGGAACATCACAAGTTAAGAGGGCTAAAATTGACCTTTTATGTTCCAATATGAAAACTTTACCATGTAAGAAAATAAATCTATTGATGATATGGTCACTAATTTACAAAAATAACTAATGGGCTTGCTTCCTTAGATGACGGCATTGACAACGATCAAAAGTGAGGAAGATCATTCATGCACTCCCTCCATCTTGGAAAGTCAAAGCTACAACCTTGAAGGAGCTCAATGACAAGGAGGAAATGGAGCTCATTGGTCTCATTGGAATCTCAAGACCCATGAGATGGAAAGAAAGGCTAGAGAAGAGATGGCTCCTCTAAAGAAGAAGCAATCGCTTTCAAAAGCTCCTCTACCTACTCCGACAAAGATGATGAAGAAGAGGATGATGAAGATCTCTCTCTTATTATGAATAATGTTCGAAGAATATACAACAAAGCAAATTTCAAAATAGAAGAAGATGGTAAGGAAAGGAAGAAAAGAAGATCATTTCCTTCAATTGTCGGAAGCCGGGGCACATCGTTGCGGAGTGTCCGAAAAATACGAGCAAACCCTCCACCTCCAAGAAGCCATACAAGAAGAAGGCTTTAAAGGCTACTTGGATTCGGAGAGTGAATCCGAAGAAGAAGTTGACACGGCTCACATGTGTTTCATGACAAATGAAAACACAAATAAGGTAATCTCCGAATCATTATTGAAGATTGTGAATTATTCATGGATGAATTAGGAGAAGCTTCTGAAGAATTATCTCATAATTATGATTTTCTTAAAAAGAAATATTTAAAAATGAAAAAGGAAAATGAAACTCTTAACCACAAAATTTTCATACTCACTAAAGAAAGGATGATTTCTTTCAACCCTCACTTCTACTCAAAAATTTTTGATGCTTATAAGATTTCTTGTGAAGCTAAATTTCACAAATAGACAAAGATGAAATCTCTATGTTAAAGAACAAAATTAACTCTTTCGGAGAAGTTTTAAAGAAGTGTGAATTTGACAAATCTAGATTGGAGGCTATGTTTCTTAAGAAACATATCCTAAAGAAACAAACTCATGCTACACACACCCATGCTCACAAGTCAAAACATGTGCACTCTCATCATGCCAAACATGTGCACAAATCAAAACATTCATACTCCTCACACTCATCATGCATTCATGTATGATAAAATTTATGCATGCACTTATTGTGGCCGAAAAAGTCACTTAGCTAAATTTTGTTTTGATAGAATAAATGCCTCAAATAATCATGTTTGGGTTCGTAATGCTAACATTAAAGGACTCAAGAAAATTTGAGTACCAAAGTCAACAATTTTGTTATATGATATAGGTACACTCCAAAGCTCAAGATGTAAGGAGCGGTAATATCTTGATAGTGGTTGCTCAAGGCATATGACATGGGATATAAACAATTTTGCAACCCTATCAAGATACCATGAAGGTGGCACCGTCACCTTCGGAGATGATCCCAAAGGAAAGATTGTTGGTATAAATAATATTAAAATTGGTTCATCTCCTATGATTGAAAATGTTACTTTAGTTGATGGCCTCAAGCATAATCTCTTCAGTGTTAGTCAACTTTGTGATAAAGGTTTTAATGTGATTTTTGATGACTTAGCTTGTAATATATTGATAGACAAACTAATGCATGCATACTTTCTGGATTCGTGAAAACAATGTATACATGATTGACATGTCTAATATGCAATGCAATGCCACTTGTTTGAATGCCTTCAATAATGACTCTTGGTTATGGCATAGGAAATTAGACCATATTTCTTTTGACCATCTATCTAGAATAAACAACAAGAAAAAGGTGAAAGGAATTCCTTGTTTGAAATTTGAAAAGGACTGCATTTGCGATGCGTGCCAACTTGAGAAACAAGCCAAGTCCTCTTTCAAATTCATCAAGGATATTATGACATCACGACCCTTGGAGTTAATTCATATGGATTTGTTTGGTCTTACTAAAACCAAAAGTGTAAGTGGGAATCGTTTTGCTTTTGTATTGGTTGATGATTTTTCTCGTTTTCTTGGGTTTTCTTTTAGAACATAAAAATCAAGCCTTTTCACATTTCAAATGTTAGGAAAAGAGTTGAAAAGGAAAAGATTCTTCAATTTTATGTATAAGGAGTGATAGGGGTGGTGCATTTATTAACCATTCCTTCATTACCTATTGCGAAGAACATGGAATAAAACATGAATTTTCTTGTCCTAGAACTCCACAACAAAATAGAGTAGTGAGAGGAAAAATCAAACACTTCAAGAAATGGCTAGGACTATGATAAATGAATACAGTCTCTCTCAATACCTATGATCCGAGACCGTAAACACATCTTGTTATATATCAAATAGGGTTTTCTTTTGCAAAAAACTTCAAAAACTTCTTTCGAAATTTACTAATCAAGAAAACCAAATATTTCTTATTTAAAGTTTTTGTTGTAAATGTTTTGTTTTAAATACTAAAGATAATCTAGGTAAGTTTGATGCAAAATCTTTTGAAGTTTTTTTTGTTGGTTACTCTAACACTAGTAAAGCCTATAGAGTCTTCAATAAATCTACAATGACCATTGAAGAATCTATACATGTAAAGTTTAAGGAATCTAATATTTTTATTGAGAATGTTGTAGAAATAGATTCCTTAAGTGAAGACATGGAGAGGATAACCTTGAAGGACTCACCTACACAAGAAGACAAGCCAAAGATTGATATGCAAAGTGAAGATCAAGATTTGAAATGAAGCCACCTCAACCACTTTCAAAGGATTGGAGATTCACTCCACATCATCCCAAGGATCTCATTATAGGTGATGTATCAAAGGGGAGTAACAACTCATTTCAAAATCTATGATCATTGTGGCCATTATGCTTTTATTTCTCATTTTGAACCAAAGAACATCCGCGAAGCTGAGGGCGACTCATATTGGTTGCTTGCCATACAAGAGGAGCTCAATCAATTTGAGCGCAATCAAGTTTGGCATCTTGTCCCTAGACCCCATGATAGACCAACAATTGGCACTAAATAAATTTTTAGGAACAAGTTGGATGAGTCGGGCAATATTGTTAGGAATAAAGCTAGGTTAGTGGCCCAAGGTTACACCCAAATTGAAGGTATCAATTTTAAGAAAACCTTTGCACCCGTAGCATGGCTTGAAGTCATACGGATAACACTTACTTTTGCTTCCTATAAAGATTTTAAACTTTTTCAAATAGATGTCTGATTGAAGCTTTACTTGCACACAAAATACAGAATTTTAGATTTAGAAATAGAGATGTGCAAGTGCTCATTTCTTACCGCTATAGCAAGTTGCTATGCGGGTCGTGATCCACAAGGAGGGTTTGCGATGGAAGCGTTCAAAGTTTTGTATTGAAATCTTTATGAAGAAAAACGAAAGTTCTTCTTTGTTTTAAAGAAATGAAAATGAAAACGAGTTATGTTAAAGTTAGAAAGAAAATGGTAGAATGAGAAAGTGAGAGAATCAGAAAGCGACTATGTACAAATGAGTTGGAAAAGAAATGATGAAAGATTTGGAAGGTGTGGTAATCTATACTAAAGAAATAAAAGAAAAGAAAGAAGAAGATGAAAGAAATACTTACCTAGTTGGTTGATGACTTACCTGAAAACCTTTGCATGTTCTACCTTGCTTCGGAGGCGTTCAACGCATAGATCATAGGATCGAGCTCAGTCCCCGTTCGCATTATATCATCAAGCCGAGCAAGAATGAAGTGATACGGATCTTGAAGAGGAGAACGTCTTCAAGAACTATCGTTGGCACTCACATAACATCGTTATACTTATGCTTCTGGATTCACTTGCAAGCTCATCAAAAACAAAAGAGGTAAAGTAGAAAGAGGAAAAAGAAAATGAAAGTAAAGAAGAATATAAACATATTACCTTTTATTGCTTGAAACGATGGAAGAAAGGAGGAGGGTACATCGGTGTCACTCTCACATAAGCCTCTCTCTCTTACTTACATGAATCTTCATCTAACCTAAGCTTACATACAAATTACATAAAAAGAAAAGAAAAAAACCTAAACTACAAGAAATGAAAACTAGGCTAAATTCTATCTCTGCATGGTCGTCCCATTTTCAGTGCAAATACTGGCTTTTTATACGCAAAACCCAACCTACACGATCCCGGGAATATCGGGGGAGCAAACGCTCCCCCTAACTCCACAACCAAGCTGCGGAAACGCGGCTTTGGCTGCGTTTCCGCGGCCAGGGTGTGGCCAGATGGCCACACCCTGTTGGTGGGTCTCCCTGGCTTTCCCTTCTGCTTTTATCTTCAGTTGGTTTCTCGTTGAGTTCGAGATTTTGACGAAATGGCCTTTGATCTTTACTTCAACCGATCGATTCTGAGAGGATTCTTCTCAACCGATTTTCAACCTCTTGATTTTGCCCTGATTCACTGAGCTCGAATTATTCTGATTTAATTCAGAATTTTGGTGGGCTTTTGGGCTCATTTATCTTCATCTCCTTAAGGAATGAGCCTGCAAATAAATTAAACATTTAATTAGGACAATGCAGATTTTATTCTATAATAAGTATGGAAATATGATACTAAATATGCAACATTAGCGACCAATCACACCCCCATACCTATCTTTTGCTCGTCCTCGAGCAAAACAATTAAACTATACTAAGGATTATTAGACCACTTTCGCAGGTCACGCGATTGCACTGAGCATGTGCAACAGGCCGCGTTAAACCTCTAGGTTTCCCCTAGAGGACGAGTTTGTCTCGTGAGGGTTTTCAGCGGATTGCACCCACAAAATCCATAAAGAAAGAGAAATAAAGAGTTAGCATTTCGAAAAGCATTTTGAAAGAGAAAAATATTTGAAATATAATTGTAAGATTTAAGCAATCTATAAGTTATAGGAAGACTGAATTTTCATTCCTAAACTTAGTCTCTATTCAAAAATTTGTTATCAATTAAAGTAAGGAGTCAAATTGTACTTCTCATCTAGTCTATTACTTTACCCTGAGTCATTTGCACCTTGTGAAATTTTGACTAAGGGTTCATTAAACTAACTCTTATGCCTTATTTGTTTTTTTTATATATATATATTATATATATATATATATATATATATATATATATATTATTTGTGGTATTATTCCTTAGTTCTATTAGGCTTTCTAATCTGCCCATGTAACGAGCCTTTAATCGATGACTCCCAAACCAAACGGTCTTAGGGCACTGGTGAGAAAACACCCCAGGACTTAAGGACTCAAGCAAATAAGGCCACAAAACTAAGGATTTTATTATTTGAACCTCTTTTAGGCGTGAATACTTATGCTTTATTAGGCACAAATACCCAGCTTAATCAGAGGATTTTTATATATATATTTTCTTTTCAAACTTATCTAATCATCTTTCGCATAAATACTAAGGCTTGCTTAGGCCAAAGCACCTAGCTAATCAGTAATTAGATTTGTTTATTTTTTTCTTCTTTCTTTTTTTATAAGGCATAAGAATCTTTGTTTTTGAACCCTAAGTGTGTAAGTATATGAAGTATGCATATTCATTAAGGTAAAGATCAAGACTAAATTACTTTGACAAATTATCTTTCTAACCCTAAAATCAAACAAATAATCTTATTTTGACCAAATTTAAGAAATCCTAATTTTGATTTTCCTATTCCTTAAAATTGACTCAATTTCTTATAAAAAATATGTCAAAATATTGTTTCTATTTTCAAAAAGTTTTTTAAAAGTAAAGAAAAAACTAAGTTATGTTAGACCCTCTCCCATACCTATCTCATGCATTGTCCTCAATGTATGAATTAATGCATAGATGCATGAAAAAGAAGAAAGGGAAGGAAAATGTACCTTAAGGGGTGGTTCCGGAGGTGGTCTGATTGGTCCACGAAATGCGGCCCAATCAACTTTTCGTTGGGTTCGGTGGAACCCACCAGAAATTTCACTAATATAACCCATAAAAATTATGAATCCATAAAGGATTTTATTAAAATATTTGACCCCATCTAATTTTCAAATTCCATAATTAATTTCGGAGTCAAATTTGTCAACGCTTGTCCCAAAATGGAGTATGAAATGATAGAATGGCTGACTTGGACTCAGGAAGTATAGGAACTAATACCGACTCAGGAAGGTGACTTAAGTCAAGTAAAGGTTCAGGAGTCGAGATTGGTTCAAGAAGTGGTCCAAGTCAAGAAGTGAAACTCAAGTCCACATTGATTTTCCAACATTGGAATGTGACTTAATATTGGTGATTCAAGTTCAGGAATGATAGGTGGGGGAATCAAAATGACTCTAAAATATACTCAAGTTTGGTAACAAAACAGGAGTCAATATTGATTCAGAAAGTTGAATTGGATCACAGATTTGAGAATCTAGGTCATATTTCTCATTGAGTTCAATGTCATAAAATAAGAACTTGCCAATTTGTCTATAGGATTTCAAAAGTGTAAAATTGGTCAAGTTCAATCTGATACTCAAGATGGGTGATTCAATTTCATGATGAATAGGCACAGGATCCAATGTTGACTAGGGGAAAAGATTGAAATCAGGTGAAGACACCGGAGTCATTATTGAATCAGGAAGTAAAATTGAATCACTAAGTTGAGGTTCATGATCATATTCATTTTCAAGTTCGATTTCAGGAAAAGGATAACTTGCCAAACTGTCAATATTACTTTCAAAATTTGTAGTTTGGGCAAGTTCAAATGATTGTTCTGAAATGGAACTTTGTTTTCAAGACAACATGACTCTTCGGCTCTAACAGAATGGTTAGCGACATCAGAACTGGTCAATCGGTGAGAACGTAGAGTTTGGACCATCATCTATGTCACGATTACGAGCGTTTTGAGCTTGAGTCATGGCTTCAAGCATCTTTCATAATTGATAGGTTCATTGTTTTGATGAAAAGATGAAGTGTTGTTTGGAACTGGTAGTGAAATTGTGAGTCCATCAGATTTTGTGATTTTTATTTTGACTCACGCATACTCAGTTCCAAAATTGATGGTTTCTATTTTGGACTCGTGGAACTGAGTATGAATCTTGAAAATATGTGGACTAGGTGGAGTAGGAGGACAAGTTGGTTGAAAATTAGACTGGGGGGACGTGAATCCCCATTGACTCTGTGAAGAGTTGAAATTATCATGGAAATTATGGTTATAAGATTGGGGACATGGGTTATATTGATTTGGATAAGACCAATCCGGCACACTAGGTTGGTTAAGTTATGATATGCCGGGTGGTAATATCCGAAAAAGAAGTCGATGTGTAATATGGATTACTATTAAAGTTGGAAAAATTGTTATTTAAAGCCATATTACACAATAAAATACAAACAAAAGAAAAAAACAAAAACAATAAATAAGCAAATAAAAAAGAAAAAAAAAATCTAACCTAAGTTAGGGGAGACCTATGACCTAGACGACTCCTAACTGATTAGACGGTCCATGGAAGTCTATGCAGACTTTGACCATAAGCTAATCAGCCAGGTCAGGGCAAGATTGGTGGGAGGGTTCGTCAAAGACGTTCCTTAATTAAATAACCACCAATCTTCGGGCTTTCGGCCTTAATCATTTTCCTAGACACTGATTTTGCAGGAGTCAAAATCCCAACACCTTTCCCCCTTAGGATAATCTTCTAATTGAGTCTGAGATGTCCTTAGGGCCAACGTCTACTCATTTTTAGTTAGGCTTGGGTTAGTGAGTGCATGGAATCTGATTTTTTGGGCCAAGAAAGGGTGATTAAATCCACCTTATCTTTTATGGGGTGGTGCCCTTAAGATCAAGTTTGTGCAAGTGTACAAGATATGTAAACAAGATTCACTCAAAGCGATGTAAATCAACCAAGAGATGAGTCCTATTTTACATGCAATGCGAAGTACCTTTACTCCAGCACTCTTCAACAGTAAAGTAAATGAATTGAAAAGACACGTGCCTAATATGCAAACGTCTAATCAATTTTTTAACTTTTTCAACAAATGTTTAACTGTTGATTTATTAGCAGGCTTTTGGTGATGGCATATAGGAAATAAAGTTGCAGAAAGAAAAATTATAAGAATTTTGCAAAGCAAGCAGCCCTGCAAAAAAAACAATTAGTAGTGAACTCTTCCTTACCGCGGAAACGCGGCTAAAGCCGAGCAAACGCGGCAATTCAGAGGGTACTGGTCTTATTTTCTGGAACAGATGCCCCAAGACCACTACTATATTTCTGCAATCCTTTTTTCCTCCTTTGCGTGCCCATAACCTGCAACAGAGAAGAAAAATCGTTTTAGTTCTAAAAATTCAATAAAAATCAGATTTCAATAAAAACCGTTACCTCCCCGGCAACGGCGCCAAAAATTGATTGAGCTTTACCTGCACACAAAATACAGAATTTTAGATATTAGAAATAGAGATGTGCAAGTGCTCAATTCTTACCGCTATAGCAAGTGGCTATGCGGTCGTGATCCACAAGGAGGGTTTGTGATGGAAGCGTTCAAAGTTTTGTATTGAAATCTTTATGAAGAAAAAACGAAAGTTCTTCTCTTGTTTTAAAGAAATGAAAATGAAAACGAGTTATGTTAAAGTTAGAAAGAAAACGGTAGAATGAGAAAGTGAGAGAATCAGAAAGCGACTATGTCAAATGAGTGGAAAGAAATGATGAAAGATTTGGAAGGTGTGGTGATCTATACTAAAGAAATAAAAGAAAAGAAAGAAGATGAAAGAAATACTACCTAGTTTGGTTGATGACTTACCTGGACTTTGCATGTTTACCTTGCTTCGGAGGCGTTCAACGCATAGATCATAGGATCGAGCTCAGTCCCCGTTCGCATTATATATCAAGCCGAGCAAGAATGAAGTGATACGGATCTTGAAGAGGAGAACGTCTCAAGAACTATCGTTGGCACTCACACAACATCATTATACTTATGCTTCTGGATTCAATTGCAAGCTCATCAAAAACAAAAGAGGTAAAGTAGAAAGAGGAAAAAAGAAAATGAAAGTAAAGAAGAACATAAACATATTATCTTTTATTGCTTGAAACGATGGAAGAAAGGAGGAGGGTACATCGGTGTCAACTCTCAACATAAGCCTCTCTCTCTTACTTACATGAATCTTCATCTAACCTAAGCTTACATACAAATTACATAAAAAGAAAAGAAAACCTAAACTACAAGAAATGAAAAACTAGGCTAAAATCCTATCTCTGCATGGTCGTCCCAATTTCAGTGCAAATAATAGCTTTTTATAGGCAAAAACCACAACCTACAGGATCCGGGAATATCGGGGGAGCAAACGCTCCCCCTAACTCCACAAACCAAGCCGCGGAAACGAGGCTTTGGCCGCGTTTCCGCGGCCAGGGTGTGGCCAGATGGCCACACCC